>CM055903.1:53097373-53272373 GCA_029582155.1 Panopea generosa | reverse complement strand
ACTTTTTAAAACATTATCGTGATTTAATAACGAGGGATTTTGTGCTAGCTTTGATTGGAATCATCTATGACGTAACGTATAAAATATATATTATAAATCATATAATTTAATGTCTTAAAGACGATCGTTCTAAAATATTATGATGAATTGAATTATTTTTTAAGTTAAAATAATATGTGTTTGGTATGCAAGAATAAAAACAGTCATGGCTTTTTAAGTTCGGATAGAACTTTCCTTCCGTTGGGAAAACTGTTATTGTGGGAAATATATAATATAAATCATATAATTTAATGTCTTAAAGACGATCGTTCTAAAATATTATGATGAATTGAATTATTTTTTAAGTTAAAATAACATGTGTTTGGTATGCAAGAAATAGAAACAGTCATGGCTTTTTAAGTTCGGATAGAACTTTCCTTCCGTTTGGAAAACTGTTATTGTGGGAACATGGCAGAGTCACCTTCCCGCCAAAACATGCATCCCTCGGGAAGGAAATGATTATAAAATCAAACATAATAATTATACAACATAATGTTTATATGACCCAACACTATGCTAGGACAAGCCAACACAATGAATACCGAACTAATGGCACGACAATGGCACGACAACCCAACATAATAAATAATACAATGACCCATTAAAGTCTCACTTTAGAATTACCTCCCTTACATGGCGGTAGCAATATTCTTACGCCCAAGAAATTAGAGCTGTGTAAAGCTGTTTGGCATTCTTTTTTGTTAAAAATTCATAAAATGTCATATTTCTTTGTGCATATCGGAACATTGGAACATTTTAATGATTTCTGCCAAGTTTGGATGACATTGGGAACTGTCTGAAGAAACTATAACAGTTTAAAGATACGTAGTGATACACTGCAACAAATGGGCAGAATTGTCAAAAATAAAGAGGTGCCATCAAACCAACACAATTGTGAAAAAGCAACCTGGTCAACCCCATGTTTTTTTCTACATAATTGGACCAACAGAGGACTGTCTATAGGAACAAGGTACTTTTAGAAACATTGGTATTATATCAAGTGTTCTAGAAGTGCATGTCTCTATATGTAGAATATTACAAAATTAATTCTTTTGTGAGACGTTAAGATGTCAATGCTGAACATAAGACAGCTCCGGTGTTCCATATGTATGGATAACTAGGGATCTGTAATATTGTAAGTCGACTGCGCCCTATTAAAATTGATTTTTATAGAGCATATACTGGGGAAAGTGCCATTTAGGCCTTCGTATGAGGTACATTACTCTCATTCGTCTCTCACCGCTGTTCAAGTGAGGAAGTTACTTGCAGAGAAAGGTGTGCTTGAGTACTGGTTAACTTTCCAGGAAGTAGTGATTATTCTAACAGGGTTTCTGCCGGTGTAACATTAAATTTTGACCCCGTTGAAAAATTAACCAAAGGGTCATTTTTCAATGTTGAAAATTGACTCAGGTTCCATTGCAACATTAAATTCTGATCAAAACAGCCGTTGAAAACTGATCAGTGTTAAATTTTGATCACACATGGGGTATTTTTTTAACGGTTTGTTAAATATAAGCAAAACATCACATGACTGATGTCGCATGTTGCAACAATTAAACATAAGCCATGCTAAGTTTTTTAATCGACATTAAATACACAACATCCATCTATTATCCATTTATAATACACATAATGCCAGATACTGTTTTTATTTCAATTAATAAAAGTTCATTTTAAAAGGAACGGCTTGCCTTTTTGAGTAATTAGCGTTATTAAAACTATTTTGTAGGTAAACGAAACTTTATTTTGGTTATGAACACTTCAATTGTTGGAGAGAGGCGACCTGGGGGTAGTGTGTGGGAAGGGTGTCCTATTCTACTTCCGCTATTGGGATACGGGGAATCGCTTCGAAACTTGAATGTTTGATATCTTAAACACTAACTGGTGAACTCTAATAATTTCTTAGAAAATATGGTTGCTATCTATGCCAATGTTTTGTTTGTTTTTTACTTTAAAGCATTATTATTTAAACACACACGCACGCACGCACTTATTTAAAAGCGAATCTCCAACGAATGCCAAACCCAGTACACCGCGAGTCAAGACGTAAAGAATCAAATCATGCATTCTAGTGAGTTTTACGGGGGAGGGATATGATAAGTATTTACTCTAATTTTGATTTTACTTTAAAAAGCTTTTATTAACGTAACACACACAGAGATACACAAGAAACTTAAGATTAAACATAAAATGTATAAAAACGTGAATCTTAATTAATCGAGTTTCACTCCCAGTACTACAAACCAAGACGTAGAGGAGAATGTCCCCCACCACTCCTGCAAATTTGGGTAGGTGGTGTGTGTATACCATTGGCCTAGCTTGGTCAAAGTAAACCTGCAGGTCAAGAAATTTTGATGGGGGCTCTGAGGTACTCTGTCATATTTTTTTAAATGTTAATGTCCAACGGTGCATTATCAGGGGCTTTGTGTGTTAAACATATATCAATTACTTTCATTTTTCTGGGAAAAGTGCAGACCTTAGCCTTTGTGTTAGCTAGGCCGGTGTGTATGTGTGTGTTGGGGGGGTGGGGGGGGGGGGGGCATGTACAGTGTGCCATATACAGTTTGCCATGCACAGTGTGCCATGTACAGTGTTTTATATATCTTGCAGCTACACCGTTAAGGATACGCTCTACGATATTGCAGTAAGAAAACTAATTGCAATTAATCAGATGGATCCTAATGTTTTCATTCTTCTATGTGACGAGGAACTCTGGCAGTAATCCCATTTTATTAAATTAAACCAAACTGTGCAGTTATTGTTTTATCCTTGGATAACTTACTGAATAAATTGCCAGCTACAGTATCTCTAAGTATATACTCTTAAAACAGTATATTCATTAGCGTAAAATTATTTAACAAAAACATGCCTGTATCTGACTATTCCTTTATAACCTTATTTTTATATAGAAGGTCAAATATCGAGACTTTGACTTTGTTGACTCTGTTTTCTTTGTTTGTAATAAACAAAAATGAGCATCTGAAGTAACAGAAAGGTATATGATTATATTAAACCAACTCTATCAACAACATATAATTTTATCAAACGTATGTTTCCCAGCCGGCGAATTTAACAAAACTAAAAATAATTACATATGAGTTCACCATGACGAGAATGAGACGAAAATGTGACGTTCTCAAGAAAGAGAAAAATATCGAAGGTCGAAGTTAAAGGTCAAACTTACAAGTTGATTGATTGTAATGGGTTTAACAGTTTACAGTTATATAATGGCGGTCATGTATCCTTATGGTTTTCAGGAATTCTGTACCAGTACTAGTCGATCTTTGCAAGTAACTGATAACTTCCCCATTTAAAACAGAAGCGGAGAACATTCTGTCACAAAGAACGTGCCTGTCAGGAATCGAACCCGAGACCTCTGAATTGACAAGCATGTACGCTACCATTGTGCTACCCAGGCAGGTTCGCATTCACAGTAAGAAGTATAACTCGGAAATAGGTACAATGCTTTTAGTGTTTTTAACCTTTGGTTAAAGATAACACAGGCCTGATTAAAATATAATAAACATTTATACAAGTTGTTATTTCGTCCTTAAACTTTGTGGGATTATAGTTTTTTAGGCCAGAGAAAAAAGTTTAAATTCTATTCCCCATTCACACCTGTCCAAAACCCTTGGGGAGTCACCTATAAATAAAAAAAATGTGCTCGGCCTTACTGAGTTATTTTGTTCAAAAAATCTAGATGGGAATCTAAACTTTTGTAATATGGCATTGCATATGCAGTGTCCCATATCGATTTTTAGGGCTAAATATCTAGTTTGTGGTGATTTTGACTTTAAACAGGTTCACGAAAGTCGAAACTACGATGATGAAAGTTGGAAATACGATGATGAAAGTCGAAACAACGATGATGAAAAGTTGAAAGTACGATGGTGAAAGTCAAAACCACGATGGTGAAAGTCGAAACTACGATGATGAAAGTCGAAAGTCGAAACTACGATAGTGAAAGTCGAAACCACAATGGTGAAAACAAGAAATTACATTGCGTTTTCACCATCGTAGTTTCGTGATTTCATGTTTTCATCATCGTAGTTTCGTATTTTTATCATCGTGATTTCGACTTTCACCATCGTGGTTTCGACTTTCGACTTTCACCATCGTAGTTTGCGTTTTCATCATCGTAGTTTCGACTTTCATCATCGTGGTTTCGAGCATCGTGGTTTGGGGGGGGGGGGGGGGGAGTGGGGGGAAATAAAAATACGATTGTACAAATGGAACACCGTACCATGCCATGTTGGTAAAAGTGAAACACATATAGAACGTATTGATATCATTGCATTAAATGTAAAAATGATCGCACAGATTGAAATGGTCATAGATATAAAATGAGTTTATCATGTATGTAAAACCTTTCCACAAATGTGAAACTAAGTTGTAACAAATTTGAAAATGGTCACAAAGATTAAAATGGTCATAAATGTGAAAATGGTCTCACTGATTGAAATGGTTATTAATGTGAAATGAATTTACGACGTATGTAAAACCTTTTCACAAACGTGAAACTTGGTTTTTACACATGTGAAAATTGCCACAAAGATTAAAATGGTCATAAATGTGAAAATTGTCTCACTGATTGAAATAGTCATAGATGTGAAATTAGTTTACACGTATGTAAAACCTTTCCAAAAATGTAAAACTTAGTTTTTACAAATGTGAAAATGGTCACAAAGATTAAAATGGTCATAAATAGTGAAATGAGTTTACCATGTATGAAAAACCTTTCCACAAATGTGAAACTTGTTGTTACAAATGTGAAAATGGTCAAAGATTAAAATGGTCATAAATAGTGAAATGAGTTTACCATGTATGAAAAACCTTTCCACAAATGTGAAACTTGTTGTTACAAATGTGAAAATGGTCACAAATATTAAAAGGGTAATAAATATGAGATGGTCACACGTAAATACTTACAAATGTGAAAATGGCCACAATGTGAACTTATATTTCAAATGTAAAATTGACGATGGTCACATACTAGTATGTCATAAAAATGTTACAAATGTAAAAACGTTTTGGATCGCATATGGACTCGTTTTTGCACCAATAAGGTGATAATTGTAACTTTGAATTAAAAGTTAATAAAAATAAAGTACTTATTTAATTGTCAAGGTATGAAAGAATACAACACATTCTTTATGAGTGTCACTTGCAATTGCATTTTTAACGTTTTTTTATAGAAATGCATGCAACTATGTGACCTACGTTTGAAATTTTTTTCTTTTACTGCTGAGGTTGTGGTTTTGGTCGGACCACCTGGTAACTTTTATTAACTTCTTAGTTTAAAATTTGAAAGTCTGAAATATTATTATTGAAGTGATTTTCCTTTAAACATTCTTATAAAATTTGTGTTAAGGACGCTTCTATAGATTTTTTGTCTTATGTATTGAGCTTGACAAAACGGCTTGGTATAATTAGGCATTATAAGAAATAGAAATAGAAAATAAGTTTTGTTACCTTTAGACTAATATGTTTACATTCCTCCCCTGCCAAGATATCTCAAAACGTATATTTTTGCAGACATACGTTTTGTATTCTTTATTTTTGTTTAGATTTGTGCTCAGTTTTGTCTGGGCTTCTTAGTATGATAAAGAACGACCTTAATGTTAATGAATGCAGTTTGAAAGAAGAAATTTTGCAAATATACATTTCTTTTGTCATCTGGCAGTTTATATAAATGAGACAAAAGTTTTAAGATAGATAATTCTTGAATCACTCGTATACGTTGACTTGGTAGAGTTATCCGCCGCACCAGTGCCATATTGAAGCCTCGTTTTTATTCAATACTGCAGCATTTCGGAAATATAAGTAGATATTCACTTTACGTATACTGAGGAGGACACTCCGTTCGAATATTTGGCTGAGAGGGCTGTGTGCAGCTATGTATTCATTCGCTAAAAAGCTTCGGTCAAAACTATATTGACAAGCAAGTAAACATTCTAAGTACGTAGGTGGTATAATTTCACAGTATATATGAAAATATAAAAAAATGTTCATATATTTGATCAGTGATGAAGTTTTCTTTTGAGTTAGTAAACAAAATATATTTCCACTTTAAAGATGCATGTTCTGTTTTGCAGGTTACTTGCTAGCAGTGGTGAAAGACGTTTCTCCGGTGGCTATGGCAACAGCGCCGGACAACCATTTGACGGACAATCACAACGATGTGCTGGCTGCAGGCGATCGGTCTCGTGTTTCTGTGATGTCCAGGGGAATAACAGCGGAAGATAAAGATATTTTGCTGATACCCAGTGACGAAGTTTTGAGAAACATGTCCGAAGTGAAACTGGTTTCGTTATATTCAATGTTAATAAAAACGTTTTGTTTATTTTTTTTGTATACTAAAGAAAGTAGTTAATTCAAACACGCATGCTGTACGTATACCCAGTTTTCACAATATCGGGTCTTCATCATCTGTGGCACTTTTACTCTGGAAGTAAGATCTGATTGGCTTAAAACAAACACACCTCCTAAAAACAAATACATAAATAAACATTTTAACGATAGTCTTTTGAAATACATGGAAATCGCCAACGTAGTCCGACTGTTTGAAACTTAAACGGAATAGCGGTATATTTTTGCTCAAGATATAGAACCTTCAAAGAGATTTGTCTTTTAGGAAAGCAAGTGTAGCATATGATTAAGACTAGCCGAATGGTGCGTATCAGTAAGAACGAGTGGGAGCAGACCCATTATTTTGATTTGGGGCGTAATCTTTTTCAATTATACAAATGTTTGCAAGCTGAGGATGAGATATCGATTTCGTTAGTGATTGGTGATTTAAACACCGGTCATTTTCAGCAATAAAATATAACGACTTGAACTAGAGATAGGGCTATTGGTATCAATCCAAGCTAAGTGCGTGCTCTGGGATCAGACTTCTGTTTGACCAACATATTTAAGTATATTACTTATATACTTAAAAACATAAATATAAGAAAAGCAGCCAGGTGATCATGAGTTTAGGCTGTTCCGTAAAAATGCATATGGTTTCTTTGACATTTGACATTATAAATTAAATATATAAACAACCATAATTCAGTTAAGTTTTTAATTTTAAGTATTTAAGTTAAGTGTTAGTGAAAGATTAGCCTGTTGCATTGATACAAGTAATATGCTATTTTCACTCCCAGATATATAAACACTATGCAGATAGTTTGTCACCAAATGGATCGAATTGGTTCCATGTTTGATGGAGGGAAAGAGATATGTATAGATGCTTACGTAAAGCCTAAACAGCCTTGCTTAGTTTATTCTTTTGGGTAAGTATACTTACATTCCAAAACACGCTGGTTCCTGTAATGTATCATAGTCATCAGAGACATCCATTTTCACAAAATTCGGACAGAATATTCGTGAAAATGTTGCACTTGTTCGTTTTGCACAGGCGTGACTTTGTCCTGTTTCAAAACCATGATTCATCATATAGACCTGTTGGTTTTTGTTGGTGCTGTTGCTACTGTTGCTGGTGCTGTTGCTACTGTTTTTGATGTATGGTGTTCAGCGTCGCTTTCAACAATTTGTCAGTCGTATCGCGACGATCTTTACTTGAGACAAGTGTTTTATTTAAAGTGTACTAAATTTTATGGCAAAAAACAAAAATTTTACCATTATTTAATTTACCGCAAAATATGACTTTATAATTAAAATCAAATACTTTCTTAAAATCTATACATGTACGAAACTTAGATTGTTAAGCTTTCTCACACGAATTAATCAAGTTTGAATTTGTTGCATGCTTTGTTTCGTCCGTACATACAATGCTATATGTAAAATTCTTTTTCAGGTGTAATTATCAGTTCGATTTTGAAGAATATATGATAAAATTCTACAGGTGTGAGATTCACACATTCGATCCAAGGTAACAGCAACCGTTATTTCATTGTTTGTTTTGTTTTTTTTTGTTTTTGTTTTTGTTTTTTTTTTGTTTTTTTTTTTGTTGTTTGTATGTGGTTTATTGATATTTTCAACACATTTCAGGTTATATTTAGCATATCCAGTTTTATTGGTGGAGGAAGACCTCAGAATGAATCTGAGTAGAACCGTCGCCGTGCAGCAAGTAACTGGCAAACTTTCTCACATGAATGTTACGGATCAATCGGCACGACTCGAACCTACGACCTTAGCGGTTAGAGGTAAGTGATCTTGAAACGACGCCTTAGACCGCTAGACCACGGAGGACCCTTATATTTCATTACAAAATCCCCACCCAAATCTTATATCTGGGCTATTTTATGTAAAAAATATGATATGCATGCAGCTCATTAACTTGAAAGGGACAGAATTTTAGTAAACTGTTGACATGCGTCTTACATTGAACGAGTTAGTGTAGGCGGCATATTTGTCAACCGACCATTTCAACACATTTGACCCTTTTGTCACTCCATTTGCATATTTGTAGCGTCCTTTTGAATTGTTCCATAATTCGTTTATACTTTTGTTGTGGTGATGAATGATTCTGTTGATTGCTACGTCGTTTAATGGGCATGTTTTTCTGTGTTAAGGTTATTATTTCGTGCTAAATGCAGATAAAGCTGTATTCATTGTTATGTCAATATTTAATGAGCTTAGACTCCACAGCTCGTGTATACATCATTTGCAGTTATCATTTGTTTCTATTTTAATGTATTTTACTAAATTGGCGTTATGCATATAGATGATGGCACATGCATTTTGATTATATGTATTTTCTTTATAACAAATTAAATAAGTGACAGACGAATATCTGTCATTTTTTGTTTTTTCTAATGTATATTGATAGTTTTAAAGAAATTATAAAGTAGTTTCATTCTTAATTAATATTTAATTAGTCTATGTTTTATATGTAGTGACCTTTATTATCTACTTTACCAGCATGAAGAAACGTTCAGCTAAACAAATAAAGAACCCAAAAGGCTGTACGTTTTATCACATTGGGCTCGGAGGGAGAAACGAAATTGATAGTAGTAAATGGGAATTATATACTCTAGACTCGATTCGGGCAAATTTAAGCCATACACAGGTACGTATACTCAAAGTTAAGTCATACACAGGCAATATCTAATAAATATAATATACTCTTGCCATGATCCTGGCAAGTTTAAGTCACAAACATGTATATACACACTTAAGTCATACACAGGTAAGATCTGTTAAATATACACACTAGTCACGATCTGTGCAAGTTTAAATCGCACACAGGTATACGCACATTTAAGTCATACACAGGAAAGATCTGTTAGATATACACTCTCGTCACGATCCAAGCAAGTTTAAGCCGCAAACAGGTATACACGCATTTAAGTCATACACAGGTAAGATGTGATAAATATATACTCTAGTCAAAATTCAGGCAAGTTTAAGCCGCACACAGGTATACACACATTTAAGTCATACACAGGTAAGACCTGTTAAATATACACACTAGTCACGATCCGGGTAAGTTTAAGCCGCACACAGGTATACACACATTTAAGTCATACACGGGTAAGACCTGTTAAATATACACTCTAGTCACGATCCGGGCAAGTTTAAGCCGCACACAGGTATACACACATTTAAGTCATACACAGGTAAGATCTGATAAATTTATACTCTAGTCACGATCCTTTCAAGTTTAAGCCATACACAGGTATACACAATTTCAAGTCATACACAGGTAAGATCCGATAAATATATACCCTAGTCACGATTCTGCCAAGTTTAAGCCGCACACAGGTATTCAAATATTTAAGTCATACACAGGTAAGATCCGATAAATATATACTCTAGTCACGATCAGGGCAAGTTTAAGCCGCACACAGGTATACACACATTTAAGTTATACACTGGTAAGATCTAATAAATATAAACTCAAGTCATCTAGTATCATTCCGCAGACACATGGTATGATACCCCACCTAGTTACATTATACTTACTTTTATTTATCAGGGCCCTGTAGCTTTGAGTTATATATGGGGATAAAATAGGAAACCCGGAAATCCTCTTTTCCATCCATTTATCCAAAATTATTATTTAATTTGAGATCTGAAGCATCATATAGTCATATCAAAAAGTAATTAGTTAAATAACAAAGGTTCAATTTCCATGAGGGGTCAAGTAGGGTCCCAAAAGGGTGGTTAAAAATGAGAAAGTTAAAAAAATCTTCTTCTCAACAACCGGTCTGTAAAAATTGTTGATATTTAATAATTAATTCAGTTTTACTTATTCATGCTATAGGGAAACGGGCAACAATCTCATTTTCTCATCTATTTGTGCCAACATAATATTCAATTTGAGATCTGAAGCATTGTCTAGTAAATATAGCAAATTTGGTCCAAAAAAGTTTTGAATATCTATATGAGACCAGGAGGTGCCCCAAAAGGCTTAGTTTTTTTCTCAAGAACCAGTGTGTCAAGTGCTTTCATAACTTATATAAATTATGTCTATGGACAAGGGTTTGCAGTTATCACATATCAATGGTATAAAAGACCATGGGTATATTACAGGAATACTATGGGAAAACGGAAAATTCTCATTTTGTTATCCATGTGTTCAATAATATTTTTTTTAGATCTGAAGCATTGTCTTGTCATAGCAAATTCAATTTGACTTAATAGTAAGGATTGTATTTCTCATAAGGGGCTACGCGGAATCCCAATAGGGTTGAAATTGCGGGATATGTTATAAAGGGGCCGTGTTAGGGGGTCTTTGTTTTTACATATGAATACTATGGGAAAACAAAACAAAAATATATCATTTTTACTCCCAGTTGTACAAAACAATGTCAATAAGAGACCTAAAGCATTGTCAGATCATAGCAAACCTTTACGTGAATTGAATTGAAATTTGGACAAATCAAACAACAGGCTAAATGTCAGGACCTTTGACGAAACTTTTTATGCAGTTGTAAGTATATTGTTAAAACCAGACAACAAAACTTGAAATAAATCAAACCTATTTTCTATTTGAACAAAAATAATAGCGCAACATTTACAAGAATAAAGTATGGACCATTTTCTTGGCTTTTTTTCCGCAGAGCGATTTCCTGATTAATATGCAAATGCAAACAAACATGAAAGATGTAAACACGGTCTTCGTTGTTATGATGAAAACAGTGTTTTAAGGGATAAACAGCGTGATGCCCTGTTATATTTCGCGAGAAGAAAGAGATATTTAATTGTCATTTGCCTGTTGAATACGGGAAGGGTTATGAGTTTGCTGTACAGACAAAACAGTTGACGAACGTTGTTTTCAATGGCGAGGAAGCCATTTTGAAATGACAGTGATCGTGTGACTGGAAAATTACTTGAATCCGAAAGTAGAGAACCAATGATAGAGATAAATGTAATGAGCCGAATGTATAAGAGAATGATAGTTGTGTTGTTAGTACAGTGCATTGTAACAAAGTCAGGAATCCAACATGAATTTATAAGAGTCATTTGGATTTCTGTAGTAAGAATAGGTTTGATTTCTGTAACAAGGCAGATTTATAAGAAAGAAATGAAAATTAAAAAGCTTGCATAAAAAATGCAGAGTACACAATAATTTGTACCGTCGCCCACTTATCCTATTTAGCAAACAACTCATTTGTCACGGACAGGCGTATTTGCATATATCGCTCCGCCATAGCAAATTAACTAAAACAAGAACCTGTCACAGCTAATGGTGGGCATGCGGACGCGTGATACAGTTAGCTAACAATACACGTAGGATATGGGTACGGCTGGCAATTAACAAGCAATTAGCAATTAATAAAGGTTGTTTTATTGCGAAAATAACTTGACAGCCGTGCGAGGCTAACGGTATATAAACGACCACATTTACTAACTCCAGGAGTCGGGTTTCGAGATACTTTTAGACCCCGTCAAAAGTTGACGGGACTAAATTAAAACTGCGCGCACTAAATTAAAACTGCGCGCCGTGAACATTTAAGTTAAGAAATAAGAACTTGTGGTTACTTATAGAACGGAAACAACTTTAGGAATTGTAATGGAGATAACTTAGAAATTAAACTTATAGAACTTTAGAAACTGTACTTGTAGTAACTTTGATTTAGATGAACTTGTAATAAACATTTATAATCTCAAATTGTGAACTTGTGTTTAAGCCCTCATTACGCTACAAAGTTAATTTGGTGACCGTGGCCAGCGATGTTGAGCAACAGCATCATTCACCTAGGGAGACACAACGCGAAAAACATGGAGGAACAGAGAAACAACATCACGACGTTTAACAAAGGTTAGTGAATTTCTGTCAACACGATAGCTTAATTGATGTCTCGACAAAACTCATGCATGACATTCTCAATGTTTTATAGATCCAATGGCAATCTCTTCAGGAAATAAACAAAACTCTTATCTAATAATGTTAGTATCAAACGGCTTTAATAAGGTATACATTTTGTATTTAGATGATATTTTGATATTAACTAAAACATTCAAAAAAAGTAATCCGGCGGTATAAGGCAAAATTTAAGTTAAAGATATACAGACAAACGACAAATAATCTTAATTTGGTGGTGAACACAACGGCGCAACATTATTATAACTAACATAATAAAGAAACAGAAATTAGGGGCTCGTACATCAATGCCATTTAATGAAAACTAAGGCTGTAAACTTTAAGTTGAGTTGACATAAAGAATACATCAAATATAAAGATAGGTAAAGTAAGTTATATTATGTAAGTTATAAATGCATAGTGACAGTTATGAGACAAAATGAGGTACAAATCAAACAGTAAGTATCAGGTGTAGAGATACAACAAATAATATGATGGATATACAGAGAAGCAATCATTAGGTTATATGTGGAAATGATAAAATATCACTCACAATATGATTAAATCAGGATAAAATCATTCTAAGGTTAAACAAATGAAATCAGCAGAAGTAATGGAAAAAAATCTATAACAAAAATAGAAAAAAAAACTGTGAAAAGACTAATAACGCAAAAGGAATGTAAGAGGCTTTTTTATTATAAAAGCGAAACAAAAAAAACGTGTCTGTTAATAGTCAAGTAACCGTATGGGGTGAGGAAGTTGACAGACAATTAGTTCCTATAAAAACGATAGAACAAACATGACAGGTACAAACTACACATACAGGTGAAAAAAAAAAAAAAAAAATACCTGGGGCAATCTGACAAGCTCTGCGTGTTTTAACAATTGTTAAGTGATAGCTTCTCATGAAATCATTAATAGACAGATCGTATAAAAAGATAAAAAAAAAAATGAAAAAGATAAGAAAAGAAAAAAGAAAGACAACGGGAAACATGAACACCGACAGATTAACAAAAATGAACAAACAAAAAAAAATGGCAAAATAAATTTAAATTGTATGGAAATAAATGTATGTACATGTATTTGAATATAGTCATTGGGGAAAATGTAACAATATATATTTAGTTAGTGGGGATTGTATCAATTAATTTGTGGAGTATTTGGGGAGCTTATGATTAATAAGGTTATTGTCATTGTGATTTTATAAAACAGAGACAATGTTATGTAGTGTAGTGGTCGAGCAAATTTTGAGTAATTTGTGAGCAGAGTTCACTGCTGAGTTATATCTCTGATTCCCTAAAATAGGGGAGCATACAGACTTGCTTGAAACTGATATTGTTTTCGTCGAGATAAATTTGGGGTGAACGGAGGATTTAGGAATCTGATATCCGGCCATGGACGAGCAGACGGAAATGCTTGGAAACTGATTCTGTTTCTGTCAGATACAGACGACAACGTGAAATTTAAACAAACCCTGAAAGGATGTGTTTGCGTATACGAGAACATTTACTATCACTTTACCAGTATGAATGTAATTAATAAACATGAACTTTTTTAACGTGCGGGTCGAACATATAATGGAAAGAAGGCACATCAACGCAACACCGATATGTCAGGCTGATTAAAACTGGGACACTATCCGTCGATAGGATTCGCCGAATGGGCTTATCAATGCCGTTACCATCGTTTTGGGTGGGTGCCGATACCGACGTAGATGATACCATCCACGGCTTCTTCCACACAACTAACCAGGCCAGGAACACCAAAAAGTACAACCAGCGGGGGGAAACTACTTCCGGCCCTGGTCGAGGAGTTCGCGTGTGAGATATAATTCTTAAACTCACCAGCAATTTTGTGCTCACAACGGATGTCATTTAAAGTGATCATTTCATATCTCAAGTGCAAATGACTTATCTCAGGGTCAAGTTATTTTTTTCTCATGTGTTAATTTAATCAATTTGGAAAAAAACATTAAAAAAAATAACAATCAGCTCTCAACCAAGGAACGACGCCCCGGAACATATCATTTTTACCGTGCCGCGATGACAACACAGGAACTCATTATTTTTTTTTACACCACAGACGCCAGGCGTATTGAACTAACAAATAGACGGATACTGGATTTTAATTTGTGCAAAATGTTGAGACAGTCACATCTTGGGTGGATTTCGGTACTATTGACACTTCCACGGTTGCAGTATACTGAGGACGATGGAAATTTTTCTAAGCATGCATTTTTTTTTTATTACACTTGCTTCTCTTGTTTATTATATACATGGATGTATTTTTTTGTGTGTGTCTTAGTATTATATGCATTTTGTTTTCTTTTTTTTTCTTTCATTGTTTAATCGTTGGGTATTCACCGAGGCTTCCGGAAAAGTTTTACCCACCATACATATCATGTTCTAGTCTGTCATGTTTTTCTCATGTTTTACGATCATGCATTTTCTCCATTTAGTCAACAAATATATTCAACGGGTTACGGTTTTTGCGATAACATTGTGTTCGGTCCGTAGGTTGCGCACCGTTATTATTCCGTTTTGTACTCTATTATGTCATGTTTTTCTCATCTTTTACTTTCATGCATTTTCTCCATTTCGTCACCAAATATATACCACGGGTTACGGTTATTGCGATCTCATTATTTTCGATCGGTAGTATGTGTACCGGTATTATCACACTTTGTAATATATTATACTTGCACAACATTAGGTTGTCAACATCGCGCGTCTGGTATCGGGAGTTTCCCGGATACATTTCATACCGTTGGTTAACATATCGGATTTAAATCAAGTTTAATTCCGAATTTGGGTGAAGGAGGTGTAACAAAGTCAGGAATCCAACATGAATTTATAAGAGTCATTTGGATTTCTGTAGTAAGAATAGGTTTGATTTCTGTAACAAGGCAGATTTATAAGAAAGAAATGAAAATTAAAAAGCTTGCATAAAAATGCAGAGTACACAATAATTTGTACCGTCTCCCACTTATCCTATTTAGCAAACAACTCATTTGTCACGGACAGGCGTATTTGCATATATCGCTCCGCCATAGCAAATTAACTAAAACAAGAACCTGTCACAGCTAATGGTGGGCATGCGGACGCGTGATACAGTTAGCTAACAATACACGTAGGATATGGGTACGGCTGGCAATTAACAAGCAATTAGCAATTAATAAAGGTTGTTTTATTGCGAAAATAACTTGACAGCCGTGCGAGGCTAACGGTATATAAACGACCACATTTACTAACTCCAGGAGTCGGGTTTCGAGATACTTTTAGACCCCGTCAAAAGTTGACGGGACTAAGTTAAAACTGCGCGCACTAAATTAAAACTGCGCGCCGTGAACATTTAAGTTAAGAAATAAGAACTTGTGGTTACTTATAGAACGGAAACAACTTTAGGAATTGTAATGGAGATAACTTTAGAAATTAAACTTATAGAACTTTAGAAACTGTACTTGTAGTAACTTTGATTTAGATGAACTTGTAATAAACATTTATAATCTCAAATTGTGAACTTGTGTTTAAGCCCTCATTACGCTACAAAGTTAATTTGGTGACCGTGGCCAGCGATGTTGAGCAACAGCATCATTCACCTGGGGAGACACAACGCGAAAAACATGGAGGAACAGAGAAACAACATCACGACGTTTAACAAAGGTTAGTGAATTTCTGTCAACACGATAGCTTAATTGATGTCTCGACAAAACTCATGCATGACATTCTCAATGTTTTATAGATCCAATGGCAATCTCTTCAGGAAATAAACAAAACTCTTATCTAATAATGTTAGTATCAAACGGCTTTAATAAGGTATACATTTTGTATTTAGATGATATTTTGATATTAACTAAAACATTCAAAAAAAGTAATCCGGCGGTATAAGGCAAAATTTAAGTTAAAGATATACAGACAAACGACAAATAATCTTAATTTGGTGGTGAACACAACGGCGCAACATTATTATAACTAACATAATAAAGAAACAGAAATTAGGGGCTCGTACATCAATGCCATTTAATGAAAACTAAGGCTGTAAACTTTAAGTTGAGTTGACATAAAGAATACATCAAATATAAAGATAGGTAAAGTAAGTTATATTATGTAAGTTATAAATGCATAGTGACAGTTATGAGACAAAATGAGGTACAAATCAAACAGTAAGTATCAGGTGTAGAGATACAACAAATAATATGATGGATATACAGAGAAGCAATCATTAGGTTATATGTGGAAATGATAAAATATCACTCACAATATGATTAAATCAGGATAAAATCATTCTAAGGTTAAACAAATGAAATCAGCAGAAGTAATGGAAAAAAATCTATAACAAAAATAGAAAAAAAAAAACTGTGAAAAGACTAATAACGCAAAAGGAATGTAAGAGGCTTTTTATTATAAAAGCGAAACAAAAAAAACGTGTCTGTTAATAGTCAAATAACCGTATGGGGTGAGGAAGTTGACAGACAATTAGTTCCTATAAAAACGATAGAACAAACATGACAGGTACAAACTACACATACAGGTGAAAAAAAAAAAAAAAAATACCTGGGGCAATCTGACAAGCTCTGCGTGTTTTAACAATTGTTAAGTGATAGCTTCTCATGAAATCATTAATAGACAGATCGTATAAAAAGATAAAAAAAAAATGAAAAAGATAAGAAAAGAAAAAAGAAAGACAACGGGAAACATGAACACCGACAGATTAACAAAAATGAACAAACAAAAAAAAATGGCAAAATAAATTTAAATTGTATGGAAATAAATGTATGTACATGTATTTGAATATAGTCATTGGGGAAAATGTAACAATATATATTTAGTTAGTGGGGATTGTATCAATTAATTTGTGGAGTATTTGGGGAGCTTATGATTAATAAGGTTATTGTCATTGTGATTTTATAAAACAGAGACAATGTTATGTAGTGTAGTGGTCGAGCAAATTTTGAGTAATTTGTGAGCAGAGTTCACTGCTGAGTTATATCTCTGATTCCCTAAAATAGGGGAGCATACAGACTTGCTTGAAACTGATATTGTTTTCGTCGAGATAAATTTGGGGTGAACGGAGGATTTAGGAATCTGATATCCGGCCATGGACGAGCAGACGGAAATGCTTGGAAACTGATTCTGTTTCTGTCAGATACAGACGACAACGTGAAATTTAAACAAACCCTGAAAGGATGTGTTTGCGTATACGAGAACATTTACTATCACTTTACCAGTATGAATGTAATTAATAAACATGAACTTTTTAACGTGCGGGTCGAACATATAATGGAAATAAGGCACATCAACGCAACACCGATATGTCAGGCTGATTAAAACTGGGACACTATCCGTCGATAGGATTCGCCGAATGGGCTTATCAATGCCGTTACCGTCGTTTTGGGTGGGTGCCGATACCGACGTAGATGATACCATCCACGGCTTCTTCCACACAACTAACCAGGCCAGGAACACCAAAAAGTACAACCAGCGGGGGGAAACTACTTCCGGCCCTGGTCGAGGAGTTCGCGTGTGAGATATAATTCTTAAACTCACCAGCAATTTTGTGCTCACAACGGATGTCATTTAAAGTGATCATTTCATATCTCAAGTGCAAATGACTTATCTCAGGGTCAAGTTATTTTTTTCTCATGTGTTAATTTAATCAATTTGGAAAACAACATTAAAAAAAATAACAATCAGCTCTCAACCAAGGAACGACGCCCCGGAACATATCATTTTTACCGTGCCGCGATGACAACACAGGAACTCATTATTTTTTTTTACACCACAGACGCCAGGCGTATTGAACTAACAAATAGACGGATACTGGATTTTAATTTGTGCAAAATGTTGAGACAGTCACATCTTGGGTGGATTTCGGTACTATTGACACTTCCACGGTTGCAGTATACTGAGGACGATGGAAATTTTTCTAAGCATGCATTTTTTTTATTACACTTGCTTCTCTTGTTTATTATATACATGGATGTATTTTTTTGTGTGTGTCTTAGTATTATATGCATTTTGTTTTCTTTTTTTTTCTTTCATTGTTTAATCGTTGGGTATTCACCGAGGCTTCCGGAAAAGTTTTACCCACCATACATATCATGTTCTAGTCTGTCATGTTTTTCTCATGTTTTACGATCATGCATTTTCTCCATTTAGTCAACAAATATATTCAACGGGTTACGGTTTTTGCGATAACATTGTGTTCGGTCCGTAGGTTGCGCACCGTTATTATTCCGTTTTGTACTCTATTATGTCATGTTTTTCTCATCTTTTACTTTCATGCATTTTCTCCATTTCGTCACCAAATATATACCACGGGTTACGGTTATTGCGATCTCATTATTTTCGATCGGTAGTATGCGTACCGGTATTATCACACTTTGTAATATATTATACTTGCACAACATTAGGTTGTCAACATCGCGCGTCTGGTATCGGGAGTTTCCCGGATACATTTCATACCGTTGGTTAACATATCGGATTTAAATCAAGTTTAATTCCGAATTTGGGTGAAGGAGGTGTAACAAAGTCAGGAATCCAACATGAATTTATAAGAGTCATTTGGATTTCTGTAGTAAGAATAGGTTTGATTTCTGTAACAAGGCAGATTTATAAGAAAGAAATGAAAATTAAAAAGCTTGCATAAAAAATGCAGAGTACACAATAATTTGTACCGTCGCCCACTTATCCTATTTAGCAAACAACTCATTTGTCACGGACAGGCGTATTCGCATATATCGCTCCGCCATAGCAAATTAACTGAAACAAGAACCTGTCACAGCTAATGGTGGGCATGCGGACGCGTGATACAGTTAGCTAACAATACACGTAGGATATGGGTACGGCTGGCAATTAACAAGCAATTAGCAATTAATAAAGGTTGTTTTATTGCGAAAATAACTTGACAGCCGTGCGAGGCTAACGGTATATAAACGACCACATTTACTAACTCCAGGAGTCGGGTTTCGAGATACTTTTAGACCCCGTCAAAAGTTGACGGGACTAAATTAAAACTGCGCGCACTAAATTAAAACTGCGCGCCGTGAACATTTAAGTTAAGAAATAAGAACTTGTGGTTACTTATAGAACGGAAACAACTTTAGGAATTGTAATGGAGATAACTTTAGAAATTAAACTTATAGAACTTTAGAAACTGTACTTGTAGTAACTTTGATTTAGATGAACTTGTAATAAACATTTATAATCTCAAATTGTGAACTTGTGTTTAAGCCCTCATTACGCTACAGCATGACATACACACAATAATCGCTAACGGTATGTAAATGCAATTGCTGTAGGGAAGCAACCTTGTCGAGATCAGCCAGTGTCACTACATACTATTATACTACAAATGACCCTGTTTCGGATGACACGCTTATTACGGATACGCCTGAAATTGGTCTCTGATATTATGTTCATTATATGAAATATGCATACTGGTATAAGTTAATTGTTTATAACAATTGAACCTAAATATAAAATATAATAGAAATATATTCGTGTTATTTTTTTCAACCCTCGTGCGCAGTGACCATGTCGCAGATACATGGTATAATGTACTAATGTGTCTCCAACTGATGGTGGATGGCTGCCTCCACTTCTGCAGAGATCATGCCGCAGATACTTGGTATAATGCACTAATGTTTACCACACTGATGAGGGATGGCTGCATCCACGTCTGCAGATATCATGCCGCATATACTTGGTATAATATACTTATGTTTCCCCAACTGATGGTGGATAGCTGCATCCACGTCTCTGGAGATCATGCCGCAGATACTTGGTATAATATACTAATGTTTTCCCAACTAATGGTGGATGGCTACGTCCACGTCTGCAGAGATCATGCCGCAGATACTTGGTGTAATGTACTAATGTTTCTTCCACTGATGGGGGATGGCTGCACCCTCTTCTGCAGTGACCATGTCGCAGATACATGGTATAATGTACTTATGTTTCCCCCAACTGATGGTGGATGGCTGCCTCCACTTTTGCAGAGATCATGCCGCAGATAATTGGTATAATGTACTAATGTTTCTTCCAACTGTTGGTGGATGGCTGCACTCTCGTCTGCAAAGACCATGACGCAGATACTTGGTGTAATGTACTAATGTTTCTTCCATTGATGGGGGATGGCTGCACCCTCGTGTGCAGTGACCATGTCGCAGATACATGGAATAATGTACTAATGTTTCTCCAACTGATGGTGGATGGCTGCCTCCACTTCTGCAGAGATCATGCCGCAGATACTTGGTATAATGCACTAATGTTTACCACACTGATGAGGGATGGCTGCATCCACGTCTGCAGATATCATGCCGCATATACTTGGTATAATATACTTATGTTTCCACAACTGATGGTGGATGGCTGCATCCACGTCTCTGGAGAACATGCCGCAGATACTTGGTATAATGTACTAATGTTTTCCCAACTAATGGTGGATGGCTACGTCCACGTCTGCAGAGATCATGTCGCAGATACTTAGTGTAATGTACTAATGTTTCTTCCACTGATGGGGGATGGCTGCACCCTCTTCTGCAGTGACCATGTCGCAGATACATCGTATAATGTACTTATGTTTCCCCCAACTGATGGTGGATGGCTGCCTCCACTTTTGCAGAGATCATGCCGCAGATAATTGGTATAATGTACTAATGTTTCTTCCAACTGTTGGTGGATGGCTGCACTCTCGTCTGCAGAGACCATGACGCAGATACTTGGTGTAATGTACTTAAGTTTCTTCCATTGATGGGGGATGGCTGCACCCTCGTCTGCAGTGACCATGTCGCAGATACATGGTATAATGTACTAATGTTTCCCCAACTGATGATGATTGATGGCTGCCTCCACTTCTGCGGAGATCATGCTGCAGATACTTGGTATAATGTATTACTGTTTCATCCCAATGATGGGGATGGCTGCATCCACGTCTGTGGATATCATGCCGCATATACTTGGTATAATGTACTAATGTTTCCCCCACTGATGGGGATGGCTGCATCCACCTCTGCAGAGACCACGCTGCAGATAAATTGATATAATGTAGTAATGTTTTCCCCACTGATGGGTGATGGCTGCATCCCCGTCTGCAGAGACCATGCTGCAGATACTTGATATGATGTAGTAATGTTTTCCCCACTGATTGGGATGGCTGCATCCCCGTCTGCAGAGACTATGCTGCAGATACTTGATATAATGTACTAATGTTTCTTCCACTGATGGTGGATGACTGCTCCCACGTCTGCAGAGACCATACCGCAGATACATGGTATAATGTACTTATGTTTCCCCCACTGATTGTGGATGGCTGCATCCACATCTGTGGATATATAATATAATAATGGTTCCCCAACTGATGGTGAATGGCTGCATCCACTTCTGCGGAGATCATGCCGCAGATACGTTGTATTATGTACTAATGTTTCTTCCCAATGATGGAGTTTGCTGCACCCTCGCCTGCAGAGACCATGCCGCAGATACTTTGTATAATGTACTTATGTTTCCCCCACTGATGGTGGATGGCTGAACACTCGTCTGCACGTAGGATGCCGCAGATAGTGGGTATAATGTACTAATGGATGGCTGCACCCACGTCTGCAGAGACCATGCGGTAGATACATGATATAATGTACTAATGTTTCCTCCACTGATGGTGGATGGCTGCACCCACGTCTGCAGAGACCATGCCGCAGATACATGATATAATGTACTAATGTTTCCTCCACTGATGGTGGATGACTGCCCCCACCTCTACACAGACCATGTCGCAGATACATGATATAATGTACTAATGTTTCCCCCACTGATTGTTGGTGGCTTCATCCACGTATGCAGAGACAATGCGACGTATGTGTATACTTTGTTCATCATGTCCCTATTGTAAATGCGTTCAATAAAACATAGTATATACTATTTTAATTGTGTTCTATTTCGTCCATAACTTGTTTTAAACTGGCTACATAATTATAACTGTTACGATAGGTGCTTAGGAAATACAGGATAAATAGTGACATGTGATGCCTGCTCTCTATCATTTTATGATCAGTAAATAATGTTCAATTCTTTGAATAGCCGACAGTACGATCCGATTAGAAGATGGAGGTTAATTATGTCATTGTAGTTCATTTCATGAATCGTGAATAAAATATCGGCATCATGAATAAAACATCGGCATTTTTCGTTACATTCGTCATATATCACTTATATGTATTGGCCAACGAGTGATATTACCACGGTCAAGTGATTTAATATTTTCCAAAATATGTCGAACAGAGTGTCCGTAATATACGATATGCTATATAAATTTATCGTCAGTAACTCATGCACACAAATTCATGTAGGAATTACGTTTTTTTGCTCAATCAAATGGTAGTATTTACTCCAAAATCAGATATTTCATCAAACAGATTTGAATAAGTGATACACGTTAACGTGAAGTATTCTGCTGTTAAAGTTAAAAAATAATCCGTCTGTGATGTTTTCGAGTTTTTAATCACTATTTACGCAATTGTTGCTAAGTTGTTGTTGCTGTGTGGTGTTCAGCGTTTCTTTCAACCATTTATCAGTCATAACGCGACTGGGTTTGCTACATAGAGACAGTATTCTCCGCGCTGCCTCACTAGTGTATCATGCCGCAGACACATGCTATGTACCCCATCCAGTCACATTATGCTGACACACTGCTGATCAGACTTAGAATCTCCTAATGCTAAGCGCCAATCGAGGAAGCTTCTAGTACAATTATTCAAGTCTTTGCTATAGCCCACCAGTGATCGAACCCACGATACTCCGCAAGCGTTGTTAGAATAAACTGAGGAACAACAATAGTCTTAGGAACATATCCTCCTCGGATATATGTGTTATGTTTGTTACATTAGTCGGTCGTGTTATCGTATCCCCTCCCGGTCACTGTGTGATGGTTGGTCATTAACTTTGTGCTCCGGTCCACGGATATCCCCTCTAAATATGTAGGGAAGTAGTCACTGCCTTCCATATATAATGTGTGTCTTGAAATAGTGAACCCTCCCATATCCCTGTGATGATAATTACTTTCGTTGCCCGCTGTCATATAACAAAAAAGATTGTTAAAAAATGCGAAAACAAAGATTGTAACATTAACTAACATCTAGTTTAACTTTTCTTACTTACTTCTTTTACTTAGTTATTTAAATAAAATGAAAAGAAATTGTCAGTAAAATGGATCAGTTTAGTTTAAACAAATTCACAAATTGTATACACTTACATTGGAAAATATCACATATAAATTAACATATGCATATACAATTATGAATGGGATTCAGAAAAAAACTTATAGCTTTTGTGAATCTGTCTCCTTAAGTTAAATGAATTAGAAGCACATGTCCGGTTATCAAGCAATATTGGAAAAAAAAGATCGCATACGCATGAACGTGTTGTTGCATATACTGAACGTTTTAAGCAATGAATGAAAAAAATATTATTGCTGATAAATATTCATTAAGTTAACTAAAGCATATTAATGAAAAATTATACACTGTAATTATGAATAAACATTGCTTATGCACGCGGAATTATTTATGACAAGTAATATATAAAATGTTTGCATTGCAAACAAAGAATAGTGTCCAATATAAATAGAACAAACATATTCACCGTCATTCTGTTGACGCATTAGATGATTGATCAGAAGACGGTATAGAAGCATTAAGATCGGACACAATCCAATGTATAAACATTGTGTTATACTTGTGTGTATGGCGTTTTATAATAAATGGCAACTCCAGCTTTCCAACTTTACTTTATTGAACGCGTAATTTCACAAAGAGTTAAATATTTAAGTACATAATTTTTTATACACTGTACAAATATTTTCAAAATACAAAAGTATAAACGATACACATAACATCATGGCGACATGATTACAAATGTCTACAAAGGTAGCGACCACATTGCGTGTAACACTTGTATCATACAATGGATGTGAGGATTAAACAATGCCGTGTTGTCTAATTCATTTTTGGAGTTACTGAGATATGTTACCAAAAACGAAAAGTAAGTGTTGTTTTTTTCATAAAAAAAAAAGATATTGGTATGTTAGTTTAAGATACACGCACTCGCACGAATTAACAAACGAACCGCACTCGCACGAATTAACAAACGATCCGCACTCGCATGAATTAACAAACGATCGTTCGCACGCGTGCACTTATATGTACAATACATATTGCACAAGATCAAGCACGCATGCACGCATGCACGCACGCACGCACGCACGCACGCGTGAATTATAACACCAAATACTAGGCACGCCCATTCTATTAGTATTTATTATGTAACTATTAATGTAACAAAAGTTAACTTTTATAAGAAATAGTTTTCATGAATTAAAATTTACACTCTGTAGATTTTTCAAAGTATCACATATATTTGCCCACCACCCATATCCATCTAACAACTAAATATAGGTGCATGTTATGTGTTATTCTTATTTAGTGCAAACAACACATGGAAGTTCACGTCCCATCACATATGGTGGACAAGGTAAAGCGCCACATCTCACTTCTACAAAATATAGCAAATAACCGTTTTGATCTGCACTACCATCTTTAAGAGTTTCTGGTTCAGCATCGACGCAATGGTAATCTCCCTTGGCTGTTTGTGTGTAATGTCCCGCCATTAAATATCACCAATACTCCCGCGTCCACCCGTCATAACAGGTTGTCTTTCCTGGAATCAAGATATGCGACGTACGTTCGGTTTCACACACAACACATAGTACATTTGAATTATGGAAAGATTTTCCAAATATAGCATTTGCTCGACTTGTTTGGTGTTCGTATTCCACTCCGTAAACATAAGCACCGACGCCATTTTGTGTGTCGTCGTGTTTTCCCCCGACTGGTTCTCGAGGAAGACACATCGTGCTAGAGGATCCTCCGCTATGTTTAAAATGGCCACCAGCCGCATTTCCATCATAAACGGTTCTGGATCCGTTTTGTGGACACTGTATTCTTCCCCACCGAATATAAGTAGTTCCAGGTTTCATAGTGACACGTGTCGATGGTTGATCTTGCTTTTGTGACAGTTGTTTCGTTAATTCTTCAAATTTGTCTTGTGATTGTTTTTGTATTTATTTCTCGAGATCAAAATCGTTTTGAAGATTCTCCAATTGTACTTTTATCATATTCAGGTCCGTGTTTGTCTTGAAGTTTCGGATCTCACAAAGGATGGCATCTAATTTGTTGTCTAACTGCAAATGTTCGTCAGACTTTTCTTGAAGCTCAGAAATAATTGCCAGTAAGTTCATATCAATGTTTGGTTCCGCTGGTTCCTTACTCTGCACGACAACAAAAGTTGCACAAAGAAACAAATACCAGATTACATCCATTTTAGTGCTACTGTACTAGACGTAATATAGGAAACTGTGCGCGTACACACGTTATTACAGTAAAGCCAGGCAACATTTAACATTTATCTTCTTAATCTATGTTCCTACAATGTGTTTGTATAATACGTTAGGTTAGCTACCACCATTGCGTTTTCCATAGACTTATATTATAACATTTGACTTCATTGTCACTAGTTTGCCGCCCGACAAATAAAGTAGTCCAAGACTCAAATGAAACTATCCTAATAAATGAATCAAAATTTTCCCTTTTTGCTTTTATTGTCCCAAAAGTTGGGATATCCTCACTTTTAGCATAAAGCAATATAAATCTCACCAATTTTACTTGCCATACAGTTTCCTTAATAAAACGACATTAGTCAGTCGGAGTAACATAAATGTGATTTTTCATTGAAACAAATATAATATACTTACATTTTGTTGTGCTCATTTTCCAGTTTGACATTCTCATCCAACCAACAATAAGCTTTCTATAATAATATATGCACTGAACATAAGATTCTTCGTCTTAATGGTGGTAGTTGGCCATATATGCTAAACACGTGTGCAGTCTAAAACTTGTAAGCCAAAAATATTTCAGCGATAAGATAATCACAAGGGTTTAATTATTACGCATTCAGAAGTTTATGTGTGTGAGGTTGAGAGAGGAGTGTGGCATAATCGACTCAAACATCGTTGTTTGTATAAGTAATTGTATTCACATACATATACGTTCAAAGTCACAAAGCTAACATTTTAAACTCGCTTTCGCTCGTTTAAACTAAACCTAGTCTAAACTGACATGTTACCAGATACGCATCACCTTCTAACTGACTGACCTATCTCTCTACCTATCTGTCTCGGACCGAATAACCAACTATGTTATGATTGGTCAATTCATTGCTACCTTTCAATTGGTCAGATATTTAATTACAGACCTTAAAATCCCATCCATTAAACCTACTGTCAACTACACATCAAGATAACCCTAAGGCTATTATTTATCTCCAGGAGCCTGTCATCCTATCTTATTAACCCGTTATATGTTTATGTAGTGACATGGATAACCTTGTTGAATACAAATAATTTCTACACTTCTAAACCACAATTTAAGAAGTTTATACAATTCTAAACTACGATAATATAACAGAAATGCAGTTTGACAATGATGACATATTGTTTGAGAGAGAGAGAGAGAGAGAGACAGAGAGAGAGACAGAGAGAGAGAGAGAGAGAGAGAGAGAGAGAGAGAGAGAGAGAGAGAGAGAGAGAGTGAGAGAGAGAGAGAGAGAGAGAGAGAGAGTGTGTGTGTGTGTGTGTGTGTGTGTGTGTGTGTGTGTGTGTGTGTGTGTAAAAAGAGAGGTGGAGTGTTAGACAGAAAGGAGATGAGAAACAGAGAGGATGAAGTGTAAATGAGAGGGGGGTGGAGTGTGAGACAGATAAATAAAATATATATATATATATAGAGAGAGAGAGAGAGAGAGAGAGAGAGACAGACAGACAGACAGACAGACAGACAGACAGTAAAATAAAATATTACCCGTGAAAGTTTGGCTTTGTTTGAAACAATGCATTAATGTCTTTTGCCGTGCCAAACATTGGACCAGTGCGATGGTTTTATGATCGTACTCAATTTTGCTAACCTGGGTTGCCAGTGGTTGGCAGTATTAAATTGTCTTAATTATTCAATGAGGTATGTGTGTTTTCTATTGTATTGACACTTTGGAATATCTGCACCTAGCAACATAAACGAAGTACGAGAATAATATTGAATATCACAATACAACCTCAAAGCAACCAAGAACTTTTAGAAATTTAAAATTATTTTTGATTGAGATTGTTTCAAGACTCATACGAATGTTCAAAATTAGAAAGCATATGAGCTCAACTGAAGGCCTGGCATTGTAAAGACACAGTCGCCACAATCGCAACATTAATATTAAAAAGGAATAATATATATATTATAAAAAACAATACATACATACAGGAAATGTGATAATAGCGGTGGTCAGTCGCACACAATACATACATGCAGAAGATGTGATAACAGGGATCTTCAGTCGCGGACAAAACAAACATGCAGAAGATGTGATAATAGGGGTCGTCAGTCGCGGACAATACAAACATGCAGAGAGATGTGATAACAGGGATTGTCAGTCATTGACAATACAAACATGCAGAAGATGTGATAACAGGGGTGTTCAGTCGCGGACAATACAAACATGCAGAAGATGTGATAACAGGGGTTCGTCAGTCAAGGACAATACAAACATGCAAAGATGTGATAACAGGGGTGTTTAGTCACGGACAATATATACATACAGAAGATGTGATAACAGGAATGGTCAGTCATGGACAATACAAACATACAGAAGATGTGATAACAGGGGGGTGTTCAGTCGCGGATAATACAAACATGCAGAAAATGTGATAACAGGGGTGGTCACTCACTGACAATACAAAAATGACGAAATGTGATAACAGAGTTAGTCAGTCAAGGACAATACAAACATGCAAAGATGTATTACCAGGGGTTTTCAGTCGCGGACAAAACAAACATGCAGTAGATGTGATAACAGGGATGGTCAGTCACGGACAATACAAACATGCAGAAGATGTGATAACAGGGGTGGTCAATCGTGGATAATACAAACATGCAGAAGATGTGATAATAGGGGTGGTCAGTCGCGGACAATACAAACATGCAGAAAATATGATAACAGGGGCGGTCAGTCAAGGACAATACAAACATGCAGAGGATGTGATAACAGGGGTGATCAGTCAAGGACAATACAAACATGCAGAGGATGTGATAACAGGGGTGGTCAGTCAAGAACAATACAAACATGCAGAGGATGTGATAATAGGGATGGTCAGTCACGGACAATACAAACATGCAGAAGATGTGATAACAGGGGTGGTCAATCGCAGACAATACAAACATGTAGAAAATGTGATAACAGGGGCGGTCAGTCAAGGAAAATACAAACATGCAGTGAATGTGATAATAGGGGTGGTCAGTCAAGGACAATACAAACATGCAGAGGATGTGATAACAGGGGTGGTCAGTCAACGACAATACAAATATGCAGAGGATGTGATAACAGGGGTGGTCAGTCACAGACAATACAAACATGCAGAAAATGTGATAACAGGGGTGGTCACTCGCTGACAATACAAACATACAGAAAATAATGTGATTACAGGGGTGTTCAGTCGCAGACAATACAAACATGCAGAAGATGTGATAACAGGGGTCGTCAGTCGCGATCAATAAAATCATGCAGAAGATGTGATAACAGGGATGTTCTTTCGCGGGCAATACAAACATGCAGAAAATGTGATAACAGGGGTGGTCAATCGCGGACAATACAAACATGCAGAAAATGTGATAACAGGGGTGTTCAGTCGCAGACAATACAAACATGCAGAAGCTGTGATAACAGGGATAGTCAGTCATGGACAATACAAACATGCAGAAGATGTGATAACAAGGGTGTTCAGTCGTGGACAATACAAACATGCAGAAAATGTGATAACAGGGGTGGTCAATCGCGGACAATACAAACATGCAGAAAATGTGATAACAGGGATGTTCTTTCGCGGGCAATACAAACATGCAGAAAATGTGATAACAGGGATGTTCTTTCGCGGGCAATACAAACATGCAGAAAATGTGATAACAGGGGTGTTCAGTCGCAGACAATACAAACATGCAGAATCTGTGATAACAGGGATTGTCAGTCATGGACAATACAAACATGCAGAAGATGTGATAACAAGGGTGTTCAGTCGCGGACAATACAAACATGCAGAAAATGTGATAACAGGGGTGGTCAATCGCGGACAATACAAAAATGCAGAAAATGTGATAACAGGGGCGGGCAGTCAAGAACAATACAAACATGCAGAGGATGTGATAACAGGGGTGATCAGTCAAGGACAATACAATCATGCAGAGGATGTGATAACAGGGGTGGTCAGTCAAGGACAATACAAACATGCAGAGGATATGATAACAGGGGTGATCAGTCGCTGACAATACAAACATACAGAAAATGTGATAACAGGGGTGATCAGTCGCGGACAATACAAACATGCAGAAGATGTGATAACAGGGGTCGTCAGTCGCGGACAATAAAATCATGCAGAAGATGTGATAACAGGGATGTTCATTCGCGGGCATTACAAACAGGCAGAAAATGTGATAACAGGGGTGGTCAGTCGCGGACAATACAAACATGCAGAAGATGTGATAACAGGGATGATCAATCAAGGACAATACAAACATGCAAAGATGTGATAACAGGGGTGTTCAGTCGCGGACAATACATACATACAAATGATGTGATAACAGGGGTGGTCAGTCGTGGACAATACAAACATGCAGAAGATGTGATAACAGAGGTGTTCAGTCACGAACAATACATACATACAGAAGATGTGATAACAGGGATGGTCAATCATGGACAATACAAACATGCAGAAGATGTTATAACAGGGGTGTTAAGTCGCAGATAATACAAACATGCAGAAAATGTGATAATAGGGGTGGTCAGTCGTGGACAATACAAACAGGCACAATATGTGATAACAGGGCTGGTCAGTCAAGGACAATACAAACATGCAGAAGATGTGATAACAGTGTTGGTCAGTCAAGGACAATACAAACATGCAAAAGATGTGATAACAGGGATGTTCAATTGCGGGCAATACAAACCTGGCAGAAGATTTGATAACAAGGGGAGTCAGTCGCGGACAATACATACATACAGAAAATGTGATAACAGGTGTGGTCAGTCACGGACAATACAAACATGCAGAAGATGTGATAGCAGGGATTATCAGTCACGGACAATACAAACCTGCAGAAGATTTGATAACAGGGTTTGTCAGTCTCGGACAATACAGACACGCTGAAGATGTGATAACAGGGTTAGTCAGTCATGGACAATGAAAACCTGCAGAAGACGTTATGACAGGTTGGTCAGTCAAGGACAATGCAAACATGCAAATATGTGTTCACAGGGGTGTTCAGTCGCGGACAATACATACATACAGAAGATGTGATACCAGGGGTTGTCAGTCGTGGACAATACAAACATGCAGAAGATGTGATAACAGGAGTGTTCAGTCGCGGACAATACAAACATGCAGAAAATGTGATAACAGGGGTGAAAACTCGCTGACAATACAAACATGCAGAAGATGTGATAACAGAGGTGGTCAGTCAAGGACAATACAAACATGCAAAGATGTGATAACAGGGGTGTTCAGTCGCGGACAATACATACATACAGAAGATGTGATAACAGGGGTGGTCAGTCGCGGACAATACATACATACAGAAGATGTGATAACAGGTGTGGTCAGTCATGGACAATACAAACATGCAGAAGATGTGATAACAGGGATAATCAGTCACGTACAATACAAATCTGTAGAAGATCTGATAACAGGGTTTGTCAGTCTCGGACAATACAAACACGCTGAAGATGTGATAACAGGGTTGGTCAGTCACAGACAATAAAAACCTGCAGAAGACGTTATAACAGGTTGGTCAGTCATGGACAATACAAACATGCTGAAGATGTGTTAACATGGTTGATCAGTCACGGACAATACAGACTTGCTGAAGATGTGATAACAGGGTTGGTCGGTCACACACAATACAAACCTGCAGAAGATGTGATGACAGTCTTGGTCAGTCACGTACAATATCAATCTTCAAAAGTTGCTATAACAGAGTTGGTCCGCCACGGACAATTCAAACATGCTGAAGATGTCATAACAGGGATGGTCAGTTACGGACAATACAAACATGCTGAAAATGTGATAACAGGGGTGTTCAGTCACGGACAATACAAACATGCTGAAAATGTGATAACAGGGGTGGTCGGTCACGGACAATACAAACATGCTGAAAATGTGATAACAGGGTTAGTCCGTCATGGACAATACGCACATGCAGAAGATGTGAAAATAGGGGTGGTCAGTCGCGGACAATACACACATGCAGAGCGGAAAATGTGATAACAGGGGTGGTTAGTTACAGACAAAACAAACATGCAAAAGATGTGATAACCAGGGTGGTCAGCCGCGGACAAGACAAACATGCAGAAGATGTGATAACAGGGGTGGTCAGTTACGGATGGTATAAACGTGCAGAAGAAATTATAACAGTGATTGTCAGTCACAGACAATACCAACATGCAGAAGATGTGATAACAATGATGGTCAGTCACAGACAATATCATCTTGCAGAAGATGTGATAACAGGGTGACAGTCACGGACAATACCAACATGTAGAAGATGTGATAACAGGAGTGGTCAGTCACGGACAATACCAACATGCAGAAAATGTGATAGTTGTGGTCACTCACGGATAATACCAACATGCAGAAGATGTGATAACAGGGCTGGTCAGTCACCGACAATGCCAACATGCAGAAGATGTGATAACATGGGTGGTCAGTCACAAATAAAACCAACATGCAGAATATTTGAAAACAGGGATGGTCAGTCACGGACAATACAAACATTCAGATGATTTGATAACAGTTTTGGTCAGTCACGGACAATGTCAACTTTCAGAAGATGTGATAACAGTGTGGTCACTCACGGACAATACCAACAAGCAGAAGATTTAATAACAGGGCTGGTCAGATACGGACAATACCAACATTCAGAAGATGTGATAATAGTGGTGGTCAGTCACGGATAATACCAACATTGAGAAGATGTGATAACAGTTGTGGGCAGTCATGGACAATACCAACATTCAGAAGATGTGATAACAGTTTTGGTCACTCACGGACAATACCAACATGCAGAAGATTTGATAACAGGGCTAGTCAGTCACCGACAGTGCCAACATGCAGAAGATGTGATAACATGGGTGGTCAGTAACAGATAATACAAACATGCAGAAGATGTGATAACAGTTTTGGTCATTCACGGACAATGCCAACGTGCGGAAGATGTGATAACAGTGGTGGTCAGTCAAGGACAATACCAACATGCAGAAGATGTGATAACAGTTGTGCTCAGTCACGGACAATATCAACATGCAGAAGATGTGATAACAGGGCTGGTCAGTCACCGACAATGCCAACATGCAGAAAGTGTGATAACATGGGTGGTCAGTCACAAACAATACCAACATGCAGAAGATTTGATAACAAAGCTTGTCAGTCACGGACAATACCAATATGCAGAAGATGTGGCTATAAATGCTTTCGCCTGAAAACAAATTAAATTGAAATAAAATAAATGAATTCCTATTAATGTGCAATCTGGTTTTATTTTGACTTTTGAATACCAAACAATAATGCGAAATGATATAGCCAACAGAAACTGGCCGCGTTCATGTGCGTTTTGAATGCATTAAAAATCGGCCCACATATAGGACACCACAATGTATTTATTTGGTTACATGATACGTAGAATATATCACAAGGTAAAACGCCGTGCAAATGTTACATACAAACTAGAGAGAGAACTCAATGTTAAATGACTCAGCATACAAACAGCAAAAAATTAAACATCTAAAACATTTTAATGTTGCTTCTGATATCTTTTTTGAATATCTTAAAGGTATTATTCTGTTTGATATATATATATGCTTATAATGCCGCTGAAAAAGAGTTAAATCACTATTTAATACGCCGAACGTAAAATGTGCACGCTGATTTCAGGTTGCATATAGAAACAATCATTCAACAGTTGAATCACGTAAATTGTGTTGGTATATACGAGTATGTATTTTCATTCATTATTACTGTTTATACATAATATATTATAATATCTGCATCAGCGTAGGCATTCGCGTACGTCTTCCACGTGGGGAATAATGACATATTCAACATAACGAAAGAACGTGGAAATGAAAAATAGTCAATAAACTAAATGCATGTAACATCATCAATTATAAAGCGACTTGCTTTGTATTATATTTACAAATGTAGATCTGATTCCAAACTACAATGTCCTGTATACTGACCAGCCAGACATTGTGACAAATATGTAAATGCAAGCTGCTTTGTATTGTTTACTGACAAACCAGTAAAATGTCACAAAATCTTAATGCAAGCTGCTTTGTCCTGTATACTGACCAGCCAGAAATTGTGGCAAATATGTAAATGCAAGCTGCCTTTTTCTATATACTGACCAGGCAGAAATTGTCACAAACGTGTAAATGCAAGCTGCTTTGTCCTGTATACCGACCAGCAAGAATTTGTGACAAATATCTAAATGCTAGCTGCTTTGTCATGTTTGCTGACCATCCAAATATTGTCACAAATATCTAAATGTAAGCTACTTTGTCCTGTACGCTGACCAGCAAGAAATTGTCACAAATATATAAATGCAAGCTATTTTGTCCTGTATACTGACCAGCCAGAAACTGTCATAAATATTTAAATGCAAGCGGCTTTGTCCTGTATACCGACCAGCCAGAAATTGTGACATATATCTAAATGCAAGCTGCTTTGTCCTGTATACAGACCAGCCAGCAATTGTCACAAATATGTAATGAAAGCTACTTTGTCCTGTACATTGAACAGTCAGAAATTGTCACAAATATGTAAATGCAAGCTACTTTGTCCTGTATACTGACCAGCCAGAAACTGTCACAAATATGTAAATGCAAGCTACGTTGTCCTGTACACTGAACTGTCAGAAATTGTCACAAATATGTAAATACAAGTTACTATGTTCTGTATACTGACCAGCCAGAAATTGTCACAAATATGTAAATGCAAGGTACTTTGTCCTGTTTACTGACCAGCCAGAAATTGTCACAAATATCTCAATGCAAGCTGCCTTGTCCTCTGTACTGAACAGCCTGAAATTGTCACTAATATGTAAATGCAAGCTACTTTGTCCTGTATACAGACCAGCCAGAATTTGTCAGAAATATGTTAAGCTGCCTTGTCCTCTGTACTGAACAGCCAGCAATTGTCACAAATATGTAAATGCAAGCTGCTTTCTCCTGTATACTGAACAGCCAGAAATTGTCACAAATATGTAAATGCAAGCTACTATGTCCTGTATACTGAACAGCCAGAAATTGTCACAAATATGTAAAGCTGCCTTGTCCTGTATACTGACCAGCCAGAAATTGTCAAAAATATGTAAATGCAAGCAACTTTGTCCTGTACACTGAACTGTCAGAAATTGTCACAAATATGTAAATGCAAGCTACTATGTTCTGTATACTGAACAGACAGAAATTGTCACAAATATGTAATGCAAGCTACTTTGTCCTGTACATTGAACAGCCAGAAATTGTCATGAATATGTAAATGCAAGCTACTTTGTCTTGTATACTGACCAGCCAGAAATTGTCAAATATATGTAAATGCAAGGTACTTTGTCCTGTATACAGACCAGTCAGAAATTGTCACAAATATGTAAATGCAATTTACTTTGTTCTGTATACTGACCAGCCAAAAAATGTCACAAATATGTAAATGCAAGCTACTTTGTCCTTTATACTGAACAGCTACAAATCGTCACAAATAATCTTTTACCTACAAAAAATGAAGAAAAAAAAACAACACAAAGACGCCATCTTGCTTTCATGATTCCGTGACTTAATGCGACCACCATTAACACAAAATAATACAATGAATACTTTGAACAATTAAAACGTAAGGAGGAGTTTATTATAATATACAACTCTAAATGAAACTTGAGACACTTGGGCTAAAATTTATAAAACCTTTTGACGATTTTCTCAGACTCAAACTCAAAATCGATATATTGTACTACATGTACTTAAGCAAATGTTTACTTAGATATTTTTCTATTAATGTTACATTGATCTTTACTGATTTCTTGTAAAATAGTCCTAATACAAATTAGTATATCCATGTATAAGATTATGAGATTTAGTCAGATTTGTAGTCATAAAATATTTGATTTACGTGATACTCGTTTAAAACGGTTCGTGTCTCATTAAAGACATAATTTTGTACTGTACATGTTGTTTTATGAATGTTGCTGCTACTGATCACTGATGTATTATATACCAGCGCGTGTGTCTGTAGAACCAGATGTTGTATTATGGACCGTCTATGGATGTTACTGTCGCTGATCACTGATGTATTATATACTTGTGCATCCCTGTAGAACTAGATGTTGTATTATGGCCCGTCTATGAATGTTACTGCTGCTTATCACTGATGTATATATACCTGTGCGTGTCTCTGTAGAGCCAAATGTTGTATTATTGCCCGTCTATGGATGTTACTGTCGCTGATCACTGATGTATTATATACCTGTGCATGTCTCTATAGAACCAGGTGTTCTTTTAAGGCACATTTATGAATGTTATTGCTGCTGATCACTGATGTATATATACCTGTGCGTGTCTCTGTAGTATCAGGTGTTCTATTTTAGCCGGTCTATCAATGTTTCAGCAGCTGATCACTGATTTACTATATACCTGTGCGTGTCTCTGTAGAACCAGGTGTTCTATTATGGCCCGTCTATGAATGTTTCAGCGGCAGATCACTGATGTATTATATAACTGTGCATGTCTCTGTAGAACCAGATGTTGTATAATGGCCCGTCTATGAACGTAACAACCGCTGATCACTGAATGTATTATACATCTGTGCGTGTCTCTGTAGAACCAGATGTTGTATTATGGCCCGTCTATGAATGTAACAGCCGCTAAACACTGAAAAATATATTCCTGTGCCTGTTTCTGTAGAACCAGATGTTATGTATTGGCCCGTCTATGAATGTTTCAGCGGCTGATCACTGATTTACTATATACCTGTACGTGTCTCTGTAGAACCAGGTGTTTTATTATGGCCCGTCTATGAATGTTTCAGCGGCTGATCACTGATATACTATATACCTGTGCGTGTCTCTGTAGAACCAGGTGTTCTATTATGGCCCGTCTATGAATGTTTCAGCGGCTGATCACTGATGTATTATATAACTGTGCATGTCTCTGTAGAACCAGATGCTGTATAATGGCCCGTCTATGAACGTAACAACCGCTGATCACTGAATGTATTATACATCTGTGCGTGTCTCTGTAGAACCAGATGTTGTATTATGGCCCGTCTATGAATGTAACAGCCGCTAAACACTGAAAAATATATTCCTGTGCCTGTTTCTGTAGAACCAGATGTTATGTATTGGCCCGTCTATGAATGTTTCAGCGGCTGATCACTGATTTACTATATACCTGTACGTGTCTCTGTAGAACCAGGTGTTTTATTATGGCCCGTCTATGAATGTTTCAGCGGCTGATCACTGATATACTATATACCTGTGCGTGTCTCTGTAGAACCAGGTGTTCTATTATGGCCCGTCTATGAATGTTTCAGCGGCTGATCACTGATGTATTATATAACTGTGCATGTCTCTGTAGAACCAGATGCTGTATAATGGCCCGTCTATGAACGTTTCTGCCGCTGATCACTGATGTATTAAACATCTGTGCGTGTCTCTGTAGAGCCAGATGTTGTATTATGACCTGACTATGAATGATACTGCCGCTGATAACTGATATATATATATACCTGTGCGTGTCTCTGTAGAACTAGATGTTCTAGTACAGCCAGTCTGTAAATGTTAATGCCGCTAAACACTGACGTATTTACCTGTGCGTTTCTAGGGAGAACCAGATGTTGTATTATGGCCTGTCTATGAATGTTACTACCGCTGATCACTGAATGTATTATACATCTGGGCGTGTGTCTGTAGAGCCAGATGTTGTATTATGGCCCGACTATGAATGTTACTGCCGCTGGTCACTGATGTAGATATACCTGTGCGTGTCTGTGTAGAACGAGATGTTGTATTATGGCCGGTCTATCAATGTTATTGCTGCTAATCACTGATGTATATATACCTGTGCATGTCTTTGTAGAACCAGATATTGTACTATAGCCCGTCTATTAATGTTACTGCTGCTGATCACTGATGAATATATACCTGTGCAAGCCTCTGTAGAACCAGATGTTTTTAATGGCCTCTCTATAAATGTTACTGCCGCTGATCACTGATGTGAGTTTCTCTGTAGAACCAGATGTTGTATAATGGCCCGTCTATGAATGTTACTGCTGCTGATCACTGAAGTATTATATACCTGTGCGTGTCTCTGTAGAACCAGATGTTGTATTATGGCACGTCTATGAATGTTACTGCTGCTGATCACCAATGTATATATACCCCATGTATATATACCTGTGCGTGTCTCTATAGAACCAGATGTTGTATTATGGCCCGTCTAAGAATGTTACTGCGGCTGATCACTGATGTATATATACCTGTGCGTGTCTCTGTAGAACCAGATGTTGTATTATGATCTGTCCATCAATGTTACTGCCGCTTATCACTGATGTAATATATACCTGTGCATGTTTCTGTAGAACCAGATGTTGTTTATGGCTCGCCTATGAATGTTACTGCCGCTTATCACTGATGTTTTATACCTGTGCATGTTTCTGTTGAATCAGATGTAGTATCATGGCCCGTATATGAATGTTTCAGCGGCTGATTACTGATATATTATATACCTGTGCATTTCTCTGTAGAACCAGATGTTGTATAATGGCCCATCTATGAATGTTACTGCGGCTGATCACTGATGTTTTATATACCTGTGCATGTCTCTGTAGAACCAGTTGTTGTATTATGGCCTGTATATGAATGTTACTGCTGCTGATCACTGATGTATTTTATACCTGTGCGTGTCTCTGTAGAGCCAAATGTTGTATTATGGCCCGTCTATTAATGTAACTGCCGCTGATCATTGATGTTTTACATACCTGTTCGTGTCTCTGTAGAACCAGATGTTGTATTATGGTCCACCTATTAATGTTACTGCCGCTTATCACTGATATAATATATACCTGTGCGTGTCTCATTAGAACCAGATGTTGTATTATGGCCCGCCTATTAATGTTACTGCTGCTGATCACTGATGTATTATATACCTGTACGTGTCTCTGTAGAACCAGATGTTGAATTGTGGCCCGCATATGAACGTTACTGCCGCTGATCACTAATGTAATATACCTGTGCATGTTTCTGTTGAATAAGATGTTGTATCATGGACCGTCTATGAATGTTTCATCGGCTGATTACTGATATATTATATACCTGTGCATGTCTCTGTAGAACCAGATCTTGTATTATTGCCCTTTTAGGATGTTACTGCCGCTGATCACTGATGTATCATATACCTGTGAGTGTAGCTGTAGAGCAAGATGTTGTATTATGGCCCGTCTATGAATGTGAATGCCGCTAATCACTGATGTATTATATACCTGTGCATGTCTCTGTAGAACAAGATGTTGTATTATGGTCCGTCTATGAATGTTACTGATGCTGATCACTGATGTAGATATAGCTGTGCATGTCTCTGTAAAATCAGATGTTGTATTATGGCCCGTTTGTGAATATTTCTGTCGGTGATCACTGATGTATATATACCTGAGTATGTCTCGGTAGAACCAGATTTATTTATAGACTGTCACTAAATGTTACTACCGCTTATCACTGAAATATATATACCTGTGAGTGTCTCTGTAGAACCAGATGTTGTATTATTGCCCGTCTCTAAATGTTACTGCTGCTGATCACTAATGTATCATATACATGTACATGTCTTTCTAGAGCCAGATGTTGTCTTATGGCTCGTCTATGAATGTTACTGCCGCTGATCACTGAAGTATTATATACTTGTTCATGTCTCTGTTGTAACAGATGTTGTATTATGGCCCATCTATGAATGTTACTGCCGCTGATCACTGATGTTTTATATACTTGTTCATGTCTCTGCTGGACCAGGTGTTGTATTATGGCCCGTCTATGAATGTAACAGCCGCTAAACACTGAAGAATATATTCCTGTGCCTGTCTCTGTAGAACCAGATGTTGTATTATGGCCCGTCTATGGATTTACAGCCGCTGAAAACTAAAGTATATATACCTGTGCATGTCTCTGTAGAACAAGATGTTGTATTATGGCTCATCTATGAATGTTACTGCCGCCGACCACTGGAGTATATATACCTGAGCATCTCTCTGTAGATCCAGATGTTGCATTATGGCCAGTTTATGAATGTAACTGCCGCTGAATACAGAAGTATGGTATACACCTGTGCTTGTCTCTGTAAAACCAGATGTTATATTAAAGCCCGTCTATGAATGTTACTGCTGCTGATCACTGATTTATTATATACTTGTGCATGTCTCTGTAGAGCCAGATGTTGTATTTTGACCCGTCTATGAAAATTACTGCCGCTGAACACTGAAATATATATACCTGTGCGTGTCTCTGTAGAACCAGATGTTGTATTATGGCCCGTCTATGAAAGTAACTACTGCTGATCACTGATGTTTTATATACCTGTACATGTCTCTGTAGAGCCAGATGTTATATTATTGCCTGTCTATAAATGTTACTGCTGCTGATCACTGATGTGGTATATACCTGGGCGTGTCTCTGTAGAAATAGATGTTGTATTATGACCTGTCTAGAATGTTACTGCCGCTCATCACTGATGTATTATATGCATGTTTGTGTCTCTGTAGAGCCATATGTTGTATTATAACCTTCTATGAACGTTTATGCCGCTGATCTCTGATGTATTATTTATCTGTGCTTGTCTTTGTAGAACCAGATGTTGTATTATGTCCCGTCTATGAATGTAACTGCCGCTGATCACTGATGTATTATACCTGTGCATGTCTCTGTAGAACCAGATGTTGTATTATGGCCCGTTTGTTAATGTTTCAGTGGCTGATCACTGATGTATTATATACCTGTGCATGTCTCTTTAAAACCAGATGTTGTATAATGGCCCGTCTATGAATGTTACTGCGGCTGCTCACTGATGTATATATACCTGTGCATGTCTCTGTACAACCAGATGTTGTATTATGGCCTGTCTATGAATGTTACTACCGCTGATCACTGATTTATTATATAGCTGTGCATGTCTCTGTAGAACCAGATGTTGTATTATGGCCTCTCTATGAATGTTTCTGCTGCTGATCACGGATTTATTATATAGCTGTGCATGTCTCTGTAGAACCAGATGTTGTATTTTGGTCAGATTATGAATGTTACTGCTGCTGATCACTGATAAATATATACCTATGCATGTCTCTGTAGAACCAGATGTTTTATAATGGACCGTCTATGAATGTTCCTGCGGCTGATTACTGATTTATATATACCAGTGCATGTCTCTGTAGAGCCAGACGTTATATTATGGCCTGTCTATGAATGATACTGTGGCTAATCATTGATGTATATATACCTGTGCATGTCTCTGTAGAACCAGATATTGCATTATGGCCCGTCTATGAATGTTACTGCTGCTGATCACTGATGTATATATATATCTGTGCATGCGTCTGTAGAAACAGATGTTGTATTATGGTCCGTCTATGAATGTTACTGCTGCTGCTCACTGATGTATATATACCTCTTAATGTCTCTGTAGAACCAGATGTTGTATTATGGTCTGTCTATGAATATTACTGCTGCTGATTATCACAATACAGATTTTTATGGTTTTAAGTTTTTAACCCCTTTATTTTACCCTTTGCTTCATACGCACCTGTATTATTGGGTTTTATATTCCTTTGTTAGCTTGTGTATTCACCCGTGAAATAAGCAAAGCACATGCCAATTAGACATGTACAGTGAGAGTGTGTAAGTGGTCAGTCGGTGATATGGTCAGATAGAGAGAAATTGGCAGATAAATAGTATTCAAAGAATCAAAAGGAAAGATACTGTGAGTAGTTTATTTGTTTAAGTTATATTTTCTGAAATGCTGAAGTGTTGCTATCTTGAAAGTGTGTACCAAATATTCATTTTTGTAAGAGTGTGTTTGTATACTTGTAGGTGGTTTATGGGCGATTCAACAATATAGATCAATATATATGTAGAGAAAAAGTCATGGCATACCCCTGTGTGGTAACAATATGGGATGTCTACCTATATGAAAAATATAATACGTCCTAAGTGGTACACGTGATTATATAATGTGACATCGTATTGAATTTAATATTATACATTCTATGTGATATATGTATTATAAGTTGTCGTCATGATAGATATACCCCTGAGTGGTAACAATATGAGATGTCTACCTATGTGTAAAATATAATGCGTCATAAGTGGTACACGTGATTATATAATGTGACATCGTATTGAATTTAATATTATACATCGTAGTAATATATGCATAATATTTAGTCGTCATGATGGAGATCTGTGTGGTAATAAAGATGCGATTAATAAAAATATTGATTAGCATCTCTCGCCAAACCTAATTTAACGACGAATCATAGCGGGCAAAGAGCTATATCTGGAAGAATATGATTGCGGTGTTTTATTGTTGTACATTTTTAAAACGTTGAGTGAATTTTTAAACATTACGGAACATATTGAGAATGTCTGCATTATAACCATTTGGATACAAATATGTTTAGAATTAGTGTGGTAGAGTGTATTACCTTGAACAATATATTATTATATTACATGCAATAAAACATCATTGATTGTAGCCATTTTGTTGAAGCTTCATATCTTCTTACAAAGGTCAATAACAAATAATAAAGAATCTGACTCACACCTATGTGTGACACTGATCACGGATGTATATATACCTGTGCATGTCTCTTTAGAATCAGATTTTGTGTTATGGCCCGTCTAGGAATGTTCCTGTGGCCGATCACTGATGTATATATACCTGTGCATTTCTCTGTAAAGCCGGGTGTTGTATTATGGCCCGTCTTTGAATGTACCTGTCATGTCGGTGTAGAACCAGATGTTTTATTATGGCCGTCTAAGAATGATACTGCAGCTAATCATTGATGTATATATACCTGTGCATGTCTCTGTAGAACCAGATGTTGTATTATGGCCCGTCTGTGATGTTACTGCTGCTGATCACTGATGTATATATACCTGTTCATATCTCTGTAGAAACATATGCTGTATTATGTTCCCTCTATGAATGTTACTGCTGCTGACCACTGATGTTTTATATACCTGTGCACGTCGCAGTACAACCAGGTGTTGTTTTATTGCCCGCCTATAAATGTTACTGCCGCTGATCACTGATGTATTATACCTGTGCATGTTTCTGTTGAATCAGATGTAGTATCATGGCCCGTCTATGAATGTTTCAGCGGCTGATTACTGATATATTATACACCTAAGCATGTCTCTGTAGAACCAGATGTTGTATAATGGCCTGTCTATGAATGTTTCAGCGGCTGGTCACTGATGTATTACATACCTGTGCGTGTCTCTGTAGAACCAGATGTTGTATTATGGCCCGTCTATGAATATTACTGCCGCTGATCATTGATGTATTACATACCTGTGCATGTCTCTGTAGAACCAGATGTTGTATTATGGTCCGCCTATGAACGTTACTGCCGCTTATCTCTGATGTAATATATACCTGTGCATGTTTCTGTAGAACAAGATGTATTATGGCCCGCTTATGAATATTACTGCCGCTTATCACTGATGTATTATACCTGTGCATATTTCTGTTGAATCAGATGTAGTATCATGGTCCGTCTATGAATGTTTCAGCGGCTGATTGCTGATATATTATATACCTGTGCATGTCTATATGGAACAAGATGTTGTATAATGGCCCGTCTATGAATGTTTCAGCGGCTGATCATTGATGTATAATATACCTGTGTGTGTCTCTGTAGAACCAGATGTCGTATAAATGCCCGCCTATGGATGTTACTACCGCTGATCATTGATATATTATACACCTGAGTATGTCTCTGTAGAACCAGATGTTGTATTATGGCCCGCCTATGAATGTTACTGCGGCTGATCATTGATGTATTTCATACCTGTGCGTGTCTCTGTAGAACCAGATGTTGTATTATGGCCCGCCTATGAATGTTACTGCCGCTGATCATTGATGTATTACATACCTGTTCGTGTCTCTGTAGAACCAGATGTTGTGTTATGGCCCGTCTATGAATGTTACTGCTGCTGACCACTGATGTTTTATATACCTGTGCATGTCGCAGTAGAACCAGATATTGTATTATTGCCCGCCTATAAATGTTACTGCCGCTTATCACTGATGTATTATACCTCTGCATGTTTCTGTTGAATCAGATGTAGTATCATGGCCCGTCTATGAATGTTTCAGCGGCTGATACCTGATATATTATATACCTAAGCATGTCTCTGTAGAACCAGATGTTGTATAATGGCCTGTCTATCAATGTTTCAGCGGCTGATCACTGATGTATTATATAGCTGTGCGTGTCTCTTTAGAACCAGATGTTATATTATGGCCCGTCTATGAATGTTACTGCCGTTTATCACTTATGTTATATATACCTGTGCATGTTTCTGTAGAACAAGATGTTGTATTATGGTCCGCCTATGAATGTTTCTGTCGCTTATCACTGATGTATTATACCTGTGCATGTTTCTGTTGAATCAAATGTAGTATCATGGTCCGTCTATGAATGTTTCCGCGGCTGATAACTGATATATTATATACCTGTGCATGTCTATGTGGAACAAGATGTTGTATAATGGCCGTCTATAAATGTTTCAGCGGCTGATCATTGATGTATTATATACCTGTGCGTGTCTCTGTAGAACCAGATGTCGTATAAATGCACTCCTATGAATGTAACTGCCGCTGATCATTAATGTATTATACACCTGAGTATGTCTCTGTAGAACCAGATGTTGTATTATGGCCCGCCTATGAATGTTACTGCTGCTGATCATTGATGTATTTCATACATGTGCGTGTCTCTGTAGAACCAGATGTTGTATTATGGTCCGCCTATTAATGTTACTGCCGCTTATCACTGTTGTTATATACATGTATACCTTTGCGTGTCTCTTTAGAACCAGATGTTGTATTATGGCCCGCCTATGAATATTACTGCCGCTGATCATTGGTGTATTACATACCTGTTCGTGTCTCTGTAGAACCAGACGTTGTTTTATCGTCCGACTATTAATGTTACTGCCGTTTATCACTTATGTTATATATACCTGTACGTGTCTCTGTAGAACCAGATGATGTATTATAGCCCGTCGATGAATGTAACTACCGCTGATCACTGATTGATTATATAGCTGTGCAAGTCTCTGTAGAACCAGACGTTATATTATGGCCCGTCTTTGAATGACACTGCGGCTAATCATTGACGTATATATAACTGTGCATGTTCTGTAGAAACAGATGTTGTATTATGTCCTGTCTATGAATATTACTACCGCTTATCTTTGATGTATTATATACCTTTGCATGTCTCTGTAGAACCAGATGTTGTATTGTGGTGTGTCTATGAATGTTCTTGCGGCTGATAACTGATGTATTATATACCTGTGCATGTCTCTGTAGGTCCATATGTTGTATTTTTGTCTGTCTATGAAAGTTCCTGCGGCTGATCACTGATTTATATATACCTGTGCATGTTTCTGTTGAACCAGATGTTGTACTGTGGCCTGTCTATGAATTTTCCTGCAGCTGATCTCTGTTGTATATATATAGCTGTGTGTATCTCTGTAGAACCAGATATTGTATTGTTGCCCGTCTATGAGTGTTACTGCGGCTTATCACTGATGAATATATACCTATGCATGTCTCTGTAGAACCAGATGTTGTATTATGGTCTGTCTATGAATATTACAGCTGCAGATCACTAATGTATTATGTACCTGTGCGTGTCTCTGTAGAACCACATCTTTTATTATGGCCCGTCTAGAAGTTACTGCCGCTGATCACTGATGTTTTATATTATTGTGCGCGTCTCTGTAGAACCAGATCTTGTATTTTTTGCCCTTTGAGAATGTTACTGCCGCTGATCACTGATGTATTATATACCTGTGCGTGTCTCTGTAAAACCAGATCTTGTATTATTGCCCGTCTATGAATGTTACTGCGGCTTATCACTGATGTATATATACCTGTGCCTGTGTCTGTAGAACCAGATGTTGTATTATGGTCTGTCTATGAATGTTACTACGGCTTATCTCTGATGTATTATATATCTTTGCGTGTCTCTGTAGAACCAGATGTTGTATTATGGTCTGTCTATGAAAGTTACTGCGGCTGATCACTGATGTATATATACCTGTGCGTGTCTCTGTAGAACCAGATGTTGTATTGTGGCCTGTCTATGAAGGTTACTGCTGCTGATCACTGATGTATATATACCTGTGCATGTTTCTGTAGAACCAGATGTTGTATTGTGGCCTGTCTATGAATGTTACTTCTGCTGATCACTGATGTATATATACCTGTGCATGTCTCTGTAGAAGCAGATGTTGTATTTTGGCCTGTCTATGAATGTTACTGCTGCTGATCACTGATGTATATATACCTGTGCATGTTTCTGTAGAACCATATGTTGTATTGTGGCCTGTCTATGAATGTTACTACGGCTTATCTCTGATGTATTATATATCTTTGCGTGTCTCTGTAGAACCAGATGTTGTATTATGGTCTGTCTATGAAAGTTACTGCGGCTGATCACTGATGTATATATACCTGTGCGTGTCTCTGTAGAACCAGATGTTGTATTGTGGCCTGTCTATGAAGGTTACTGCTGCTGATCACTGATGTATATATACCTGTGCATGTTTCTGTAGAACCAGATGTGGTATTGTGGCCTGTCTATGAATGTTACTTCTGCTGATCACTGATGTATATATACCTGTGCATGTCTCTGTAGAAGCAGATGTTGTATTTTGGCCCGTCTATGAATGTTACTGCTGCTGATCACTGATGTATATATACCTGTGCATGTTTCTGTAGAACCAGATGTTGTATTGTGGCCTGTCTATGAATTTTCCTGCGGCTGATCTCTGATGTATATATTTAGCTGTGTATATCTCTGTAGAACCAGATCTTGTATTGTTGCCCGTCTATGAATGTTACTGCGGCTTATCACTGATGAATATATACCTGTGCATGTCTCTGTAGAACCAGATGTATTATGGTCTGTCTATGAATATTAGAGCTGCTGATCACTAATGTATTATGTACCTGTGCGTGTCCCTGTAGAACCACATCTTTTATTATGGCCCGTCTAGAAGTTACTGCCGCTGATCACTGATGTTTTATATTATTGTGCATGTCTCTGTAGAACCAGATCTTGTATTATTGCCCTTTTAGAATGTTACTGCCGCTGATCACTGATGTATTATATACCTGTGCGTGTCTCTGTAGAAACAGATCTTGTATTATTGTCCGTCTATGAATGTTACTGCGACTTATCACTGATGTATATATACCTGTGCGTGTGTTTGTAGAACCAGATGTTGTAATATGGTCTATCTATGAATGCTACTGCGGCTTATCACTGATGTATTATATACCTTTGCGTGTCTCTGTAGAACCAGATGTTGTATTATGTTCTGTCTATGAAAGTTCCTGCCGCTGATCACTGACTTATATATACTTGAGCATGTTTCTGTAGAACCAGATGTTGTATTGTGGTCTGTCTATGAATGTTACTGCTGCTGATCACTGATGTATATATACCTGTGCATGTTTCTGTAGAACCAGATGTTGTATTTTGGCCCGTCTATGAATGTTACTGCTGCTGATCACTGATGTATATATACCTGTGCATGTTTCTGTAGAACCAGATGTTGTATTATGGCCTGTCTATGAATTTTCCTGCGGCTGATCTCTGATGTATATATATAGCTGTGTATATCTCTGTAGAACAAGATCTTGTATTGTTGCCCGTCTATGAATGTTATTGCGGCTTATCACTGATGAATATATATACCTGTGCATGTCTCTGTAGAACCAGATGTTGTATTATGGTCTGTCTTTGAATATTACAGCTGCTGATCACTAATGTATTATGTACCTGTGCGTGTCTCTGTAGAACCACATCTTTTATTATGGCCCGTCTAGAAGTTACTGCCGCTGATCACTGATGTTTTATATACCTGTGCGCGTCTCTGTAGAACCAGATCTTTTATTATTGCCCTTTTAGAATGTTACTGCCGCTGATCACTGATGTGTTATATACCTGTGAGTGTATCTGTATAGCAAGATTTTGTATTATTGCCCGTCTATGAATGTGAATGCCGCTAATCACTGATGTATTATATACCTGTGCATGTCTTTGTTAAACCAGATGTTGCATTATGGCCCGTCTATGAATGTAACTGCCGCTGATAACTTATGTATTATACCTGTGCTTGTCTCTGTAGAACCAAATGTTGTATTATGATCTGTCTATGAATGTTACTGCTAGTAATCACTGATGTATATATACCTGTGCATGTCTTTGTAGAACCAAATGTTGTATTTTAGCCCGTCTTTGAATGTTACTCCGTCTGATCACTGATGGATGTATACCTGTCATGTCTGTGTACAACCATATGTTGTATTATGGCCCGTCTATGAATGATACTGCGGCTAATCATTGATGTATATATACCTGTGCATTTCTATGTAGAACCAGATGTTGTATTATTGCCTGTCTATGAATGTTTCTACCGCTGATCACTGATTTATTGTATAGCTGTGCTTATCTCTGTAGTACCAGATGTTGTATTAAGGCCTCTGTATGAAAGTTTCTACAGCTGATTATAATGGCTCGTCAATGAATGTTACTGCGGCTGATCACTGATGTATATATACCTGTGCATGTCCCTGTAGAATCAGATGTTGTATAATGACATGTATATAAATGCTACTGCGGCTGATCACTGATGTATATATACCTGTGCATTTCTCTGTAGAACCAGATTTTGTATTATGGTTTTCTAAGAATGTTACTGCCGCTGATCAGTAATGTATCATATACCACTGCATGTCTCTGTAGAACCAGATGTTGTATTATGACCCGTCTATGAATGTTACAGCGGCTGATCACTGATGTATGATATATCTGTGCATGTCTCTGTAGATCCAGATGTTGTATTATGTTACTGCTGCTGATCACTGATGTATATATACCTGTGCGTGTCTCTCAAGATCAAGATGTTGTATTATGGCCCGTCTATGAATGTTTCTGCGGCTGATCACTGATGTATATATACCTGTGCATATCTCTGTAGAGCCAGGTGTTGTGTTATGGCCCGTCTATGAATGTTCCTGCGGCTGATCACTGATGTATATATATCTGTGCATGTCTCTTCAGAACCAGATGTTGTGTTATGACCCGTCAATGAATGTTTCTGCAGCTGATCACTGATGTATATATACCTTTGCATGTCTATGTAGAGACAGGTGTTGTGTTATGTCCCGTCTATGAATGTTTCTGCGGCTTATCACTGATGTATATATACTTTTGCATGTCTATCTATAGTCATTATATTCTAGTCTTACTTGCATACTCCAGCTTCCATACACTATGCTTGTTATAAAATGTAGTTAGAACACAACAGTGGCTTGTCGTTCATTCCATCATAACAAAACAGCTCTACATAAAGAGAAATGCACTTCTGAAACACTGGCTATATTACCAATGTTTCTAAATGCCCTTTAATCAGATGATCCTCTGATGGTCCAGTGATGCAGAAAACAACATGGGGTTAACCAGGTCACTTTTCACAATTTCGATGAGTTGATGGCACCCCTTCATTATTGACAATTCTGCCCATTTGTTGCAATGTCTCACTAAAAACTGTTATAGCTTCATCAATTGATCTAATGTTCCTAACGCACAAAGAAATATGATATTTTATGCATTTTCAACAAAAGTTATGCCTGATTTACACATCTCTAATTTCTTGGGTGTAAGAATATTGCTACCGTCATATGAAGGAGGTAATTCTTAAGTGAGAATTCCGGTATCCAGTCGAACACTATAAAACACAACCTGAGCTTATTATGTTATCAAACACACAGCGTCAGACATGTAATTATGGATTATACGTTTCATTGTATAAACTATTATCAAGTAACCGTTGTGCACACAGTGTATTTAAATACAGTTTTCTTTTATTTGATACTCGTACAAAACAGTTTGTTATGATTGTAGCTGAACACCATGTGTACAGGCAAGCTACTATGTCCTGTATACTGATCAACCAGAAATTGTCACAAATATGTAAATGCTAGCTACTATGTCCTGAACACCATAATACAAGTCATTAATGGTAAAGCATCAAAAGCTGTAATTATAGGTAATATATGATACGTTTGTTTGTATATCTTATACATACATGTATATAGTAGAGAAGACTGTCATTTAAATACGTTGAAGGCAAGATATGTATATGTTTGGCGTGTGTAATATTGTCTAGAAAGTTAGTATACGTGACTTGTGCAGTTTTTCTTAAATCCTCAACTGCCATGTAACAGCCGCAAGATGGCTCTGTGGCAGATTTTATATGATTCTGTACATGACTCAAAGCAGATAATCTTTTTTCATCATTTCACAGTCATCAAATCATTGTTTCTGTTATAATGTTGCATAATACTAGATTATTGTTAATACATTTAATTGGCAAAAAAAATCCAAAAAGAGTTTGTTATATGCAATTTAATTAAAAAATTTAAACTCCAACTGCCAATTTTTTTTTAATTCGAGAGAGATGCACTCTAAACACATAGATCTGTGTAAATTCACTGTCAGCAGAGAGCCTAGTTTAGCGTTGTAATTTGATAGTATTGTCTTACAAATATTAACTACCCTGGCAGTAAATGTTTGGCCATTAAAGCGTGTAAACTCTTATCATAGAAAACCTATAATTAGAATAAATACGATATGCGAAATCAAGTTATTATATTGTTACAAAGCAGTAACCGAACAGGTATGTTTGTGTTAGCATACTAGGATACTGATAAATCATGATTGTGGGTTAACTATGTGTTAAGTTCATAGTATCTGTTAAATAGTCGGTTTATTTACAAACTTGGAACATCTAGTCGGACACTGGTGTTTCCTGGATATTAATTGGTCAGTTGTATTTGTTTTTTTGTTTCATACTTTTATACTGTTACGTATTAAGATATTTTCACACATTAAAGCAGGGAGTCTCATTCCTTTTGCTACATAATTATATATCTTAATATGAAATAATTTCCTACCCGCTCGCAAACATTCTTCAAGTTAAACTAAAAAATCAGATAATTTCATCCAATATCGTCACCGGTATATAATTATATATTTTTCGAATAAAACAGTTTATAATTTACTTAAAGCCATAAATAGTTTATTCGACCCAAAAAATCAAAATATACCGTTAAAACATTTCTTAAAAATGCTAATCCGAAGTTTTATTCCTGTTCGAAGAACTAATAATTGCTTGTAAACTATTTGCAATCTTAAAGAAATGTTTACCTGGCTTATTTCCCTTAAATGTGACGTCGATGTCAGCGCACTGTAATGCACGCCTGGTAATGTGATGCAAAAAAATGTTCGGTATTTTCGGTGATGGTACGGTTTCAAGAAATATTGACAACAAAGGTGAGTCGTCTTAAATGTTTCTTTTATTTGCCTAGTGTTTAAGAGAGAAAATTTAAAATTGGGGAATGTTGTATGATATGTTTATAATAACTCTGCTCACACATACAGGTTCCTTTCAGAAGCGATGCATATGAAACGAGCATATGCAAAATGGAGCGGTTATTCGAGTGTTTTCAATTCTTGGATTTGGTTGTTTGATGAAAATAAAGGTAGTAGTAATATACAATATACGGGTTTCAGCGAAACTTTTCTATCACCTAAAATGATCAGCGAGCTTTGGCGAGTCTGGACGAGCCAGGGCGAGCTGGTCATTTTAGGTGGTGGGAAAAGTGTCCTGAAACCCGCATATTGTATTCTCCTTTTGTATGTCTGTGATCACTTCTGGAAACGAAACGGTCGTGACAAATTTTGTCAATTTTCGGCATGACGTGTGGTTACCAAGTGCTTTTCTTACCAACTGTTCCAAGGATTGTATTTTATATTGACTTTAAGTTGCTTAGTGTATATGCACGAGAAGGTCTTGAATTAAAAAACACCACATGCACTTCCTTTTCGAGAGCAAATTGATTTTGTACACGGTGTTATTGTTCGGAAATGTGTGTGATCGATCTGTGAGGCATGTTATAGTTCGGCTGTATTGAAACCCGCTCGTATTAATTTTATTATGTTTTCCCATGTATGCAATCTAAACCTTATGCATTGGCAAAAGTAATACTCATTCTTATGTTGAATTCACATTTTAACACATGTATTAGAAAACCATAAAGCAGGTCAATGTTACTGTGTGTTTTATGATGTAGCCTTATATCTCTTTGAAGTGAAATTGTAACATAAGTAAATACGAATAAACCCATAAAGCACTTGCGTTAAATCCGATGATGATTTGAAATATCCATAACTTATAAAATTACAAATCTGTAATTTTTTTACAAAACATTTGTCGAGTATTTATGTTACATACCCTAAACCGCTCAAGTACCCCAATTGCACGCAAACGGAGTTCAATCAAAGCGTAAACGGAGCGCGAACGTAGCGCAGACGGAACATGGACGGAGCGCGAACGGAACGCAGATTGAGCGTGAAGTCAATAATCAAAATCGAGATAAATAAGAAATTTTCTGTTCACATAAATATAAACCATGTAGTATATATAAATGTTTTTTGGTATAACGCATAATAAAACTAATTTTGGTCGACAATTTATCAATTATATCATAAATATCAATATTTAGCTGATCAAAATAATAAAGTTTAAAAACCTATTATACAACAGACGACGCATCAATGGTTATCTACGGTTTCAAGGCCATTTTAGTTGCACATTTAAACATGATTTCGTTTGCGAAACAAAAATATAAATAAATTGATATATTATGTAAATAACAATTCGAAAATATGTAATATATGAAATCACTATTTGTCTTGCTATTTATATATAAATTAGTTATAAAACATACAGAACATATATTTCAATTGGATTTAAGCGTATACAGCTCTAAACACAAAAAATCAGTGTATTTGTGAATCAAACAAAACATTGATACGCGGAAAATTATATGATTATGATTCTATTTGTTTGAGTATTTTTGCAAAAAAAATTCCCATTTTTAATTCAATTTGGAGTTTAGTTTTATATTTACCCCAAACATAGTAACACCGAGTCTGTACTTAGTTGTGAAAAAAAAGTACGTAAAACTGTTATATTGTAATTAAAGTGAAAACAGTATACTCGTGCACATCTCATTAAATTATGCAAATAATAGTACCAAATTAATATCACTCTAAAATATAAAGTGGGTCAGTAGTGCAGTGGATAGAATGCTGGCTTCAGACGGCAGTGGTCGCGAGTTTGACCCCGCGCGCTCTACCATATAACCTCCGCCAAAGCCAAGGTCCTGTCATGTGCACATACTCCAGTTTGGGTGGACAGTCAACTCCGGAGCAAGGACACCTAGGTTGGGTCAGAAGAATGTATGCATGTATCGAAACACAATTCAGTACCAAATCTGATAAAGGAATGCACTGGAGAATGATATGCATAAGCTCCGAGCTGACTTCACACTCAAGCAAAATTAAATTAATGTAAAATAAATGTATGTATGCCAAAACAACACAACAGGCCGAAATAACACGATAGACACAGGAAATAAAGACTAGTAAACCCAAATTTCTAGGTGACCTTTTGTCATTTGTGATTTGAAATGGTGATTTTATATTGCCTTAAGAACCTAAGAAAAGAAACAGCTTTTGATCATGCGGGTGGTTTAAATAAACAAAAAAGAACCTGTATTCACTGCCTATAAAATAGTAAATATATTGAATTCCTACAAAATCGATACGCCTATCCACGTGAACATAAGCAAGTAACAATTTATCCAATATAAAAGCTGTGACAAGGGGCAACACGTAAGAAATAACAACAATAATAATAATTATAATAGTAATAATAATAATGATATAGTAATAATTATAAAGAAGATTAAAATACTAAGATCATAAAAATAATAATAAAAATAATTATAACAATAATAATAGCAATGAAATAATAACGATAATAATGATTATGATTATAATAATAAAAATAAAAAGTATAACAAGTAATAATAATAATAAAAGCAAAATTCTACGATAATGTTGATAATAATAATAATGATAATAATAAAAAAATAATAATAGTTGTAATAATAATAATCAATAATTATAATAATAATAAAATGCTACGATAAGAATGATAATAATATTAATAATTGATAGAAATAATAATGATGATAATAAAAATATTATGAAAAATTTAGTAATTTAGTATTTTGTCGTGGGTTAAATTAAGATTCATTAATCTGGAACTAATTATAATCAAAATACACGCACGCACGTATCCAATATAAAAGCTGTGAAAAATCAAGAAGTCAATATATATATATAATAAAATCAGATCCAATGATAATAATATTTTTAAAAAAAAAAAATAAAACAAATAATAATAATACAAATAAAATACTAAATTTTCATTAGTTTTAAAATTGTATGATTGTTTTAAATGAATGCATGAATAAATGAATGAATGAATGAATGAATGAATGAATGAATGAATGAATGAATGAATGAATGAATGAATGAATGAATGAATGAATGAATGAATGAATGAATGAATGAATGAATGAATGAATGAATGAATGAATGAATGAATGAATGAATGAATGAATGAATGAATGAATGAATGAATGAATGAATGAATGAATGAATGAATGAATGAATGAATGAATGAATGAATGAATGAATGAATGAATGAATGAATGAATGAATGAATGAATGAATGAATGAATGAATGAATGAATGAATGAATGAATGAATGAATGAATGAATGAATGAATGAATGAATGAATGAATGAATGAATGAATGAATGAATGAATGAATGAATGAATGAATGAATGAATGAATGAATGAATGAATGAATGAATGAATGAATGAATGAATGAATGAATGAATGAATGAATGAATGAATGAATGAATGAATGAATGAATGAATGAATGAATGGTGTTTTACGGCACGTCGACACATAAATTCTTGTGAAATTAACAATTCTGATTTTTAGTTTTATCTGTTTTTTTATCAAAAGATATGCTGACATTCATCTCCTGCAGATTGGGAATGTAATTGACTTGTTTATTTTAACCCACAGGACTAATGACAGATAATTAACGGACAAAAACTGCAAACTGTCAAATATGTTCGTAATTTATAATAAATGCATTTGTTACGGAAAATAAAACAACTAAATCGTAAGTATAATGTCCATGCATGCACGTTGATTTATTTTTGTTTTAAATTTATTAATTTTATATCAAAAGTCAATATCCAGAATGCCAGCTGTGGTAAATTGACAGCCCTAGGTATACATCCCTTAATACGTGTATGTCACACGAAGTTTGATTTGTTGTTAATTGGCTGGCAGTTTTTCTGATATCATTTCTTTTCAATCACATACTGCGGGTTCAATTAAGATTCGTCCAGCTGGCACTAATTACAATCAAAATGAAAGCATCTTCCGTGGTCAATAGACCGGTAAGTCACCTCTTTGGTGTATAATTAAATTGACATGGCTATCACTGGCCAGTAATAAACACCACGTGTGTCTGTATTGCTGCGTGTCATATAAGTAGCGGTATAGCACAGTGGGTATATATTCAAACAAGTTTAATATAGTTTGTATTTTAATTAATATATTAACATGAATCATACTATCAGTAAAAACAATAATTTGAAAAACACTGAAAAAAAGTTAATTTCAGGTACATATATATACATAATGAAAACGAAAATATTTATTAACACTTGTAATATCAGAATATCTTTTTTAAGTTTAGTGAAACCACATTTAGACTCATATCGAGAAAAACACTACAAGATTATTATTTTTCGAAATTCATTTATTATTTTATATGTCAAATCCCATCGCACAAATTATAACAAATTTTTCATCATCCATGCAGAGCATAATTTTATTATTGATTATAAAGCTGATTTAGTTTAAACATTGACAAAAACCAGTGACATAGCCACATATTATTAGGTCACTGCTTATACTGATCAAATGAATGGATTACTGTTAATCCAAAGATGTATAAGCGGTATTGAATTATTAATAACAATTACAATATATTTAGTTTATGTTGATGAGGTATCTGTAAATTTTGTGGACAACTTTTTTTGCTTTCCTGTAACAAACTATCAAAGAAGTTACTGACGCAAACACATTGCGGTCTGGATTGTAGAAGTCGGTAGAACGTGCGATATTCTTTGATCACAAAGACCACTAATCACATATCAAAATATTGACTCTTCCGTTAATCATCCCTACTATCAGTAATGGTTTATCCGAAATTTACAATGTTTCGCCCAGCTGGTGATACAATATGTAGACAGACAATCGGATTATGAATTCAATTACCTTGACTAAATCCCATGGATACATTTTATTTATTGCTCCATTTTTAACAGCTTAAATTAAAAAGGTTATGGGCCGGAAATTGAACTGAGCGGACTGAACGTTGAGTGAACGCTGAACGAACGAAGTGAACGTTGAGAGGAGTATAAAATAAAGATAGTATACATCGCTCGTGAGCGAATACTTGCGTTTGTGAGTGCATTAAATTAACCGCACTTAATCGAGTGCACGCAAACGGAGCGTAAACGGAGCGCGAACGGAGCGCAAACTGAGCGCGAACTCAGTGCAAACTGAGCGCAAACGAAATGCAATTATGGGGTACTTCAGCGGATAAGGGTCTGTAAGTCTGTTTAAACTTCGAGCACAATACATGTAAACCTTGTTTAAAACATTTCGAACACCACTTGATTTTTTATATATAAGATGGTTTATTGTTTAGCTTAATAATTTAAAACGTAAATTGCAGATGACAAAGGAAAAAACAGGTAAAAGCTATCATTTTTATAAATAAATCAATTATATAAAAGAAATAAAACAATTTAAGATTAACTTTTGAATACCTTGTCACCTTAACTAAGAAAGTAATGTGTCCGATTATCAACCATGGGGTCGTGAATTCGAATCCCAGCCCGACATCAGTCTCTGTGACATTCTGTCTCATTGTCATTCTGTCTCTTTCAAATAAAAGTTTATATAATTAAAAATACTGTAATAATTTTATCTATAAAAAACAACATAAAGTTTAAAATATCATTTGAATATCAGTGCATTTGTCCCGTTAGCTCAGACATTATTCATTATCATTCTATCTCTTTCAAATACATGTTTATATAATTAAATAACCGTAATAATATTATTTATTGAAAGTTACGCAATACACTCAATCTTTATCTGTTGATTGATGATAAAACAAACTATATCAAAGTACATTCAAATTTGTAATTAAAATTATTAATTTATGTTATATTTTTACGCATTTAATTCAACCAAATGATTTTAGCATTTGAGTAAAATGCATTAATTTCTTTTTTATACTACATATCAAAAACACCAAAAACGTGCTTATCAAAACCAAAAAATTTATACTACTTATACTAAATCATTGTCAAAACAAATACATTTATTATACCCGAGGGCATATATAACATGTCACGCCTATCAGAGCGGAACGATACCTGTATGTTTAAGGGAAGTAATTGGATTCATCTCCAAGATCATGGAAGGGCAATTATCGGATAACTCTTGGGAAATGCCTGAAATAGTCTAGAATGAGGACTCAAAGCTGAAATTGACAATGTTTCAATCACGTTATTCCCATATGAAAACAAGTGGGCCAGCAAAGCTCAAGAGGAAACTACATGGCTCATACAAATCAATATTGACACAATTTATATCGCCATATCTGAAGTAAGCAAAATCTGTGTCTCCAATTGTATTCGTTCTAAGAAATAACAACATCTTCGATAAAATCTTAATCAAGTCACGAACTCGCTATTGGAACCGAATATTCAACCAAATCAAAAAAAAATGTTTAAAGTATAGGGACTATGACACACGTAGTATGTCTGCTGAGTTTATTTGGCAATTTAGATGATTTTCCTTATCATAATTAATATCGTCAACATACAGAAAGGTATCTTAAAAACCCCAAGCTGGTCAACCTATCAGTTAGTGTGCATTTTTAGGTGTGGATACATACCTGCTATAAAAAGTAATACTTAAAACATTCTAAGTGGATTTTTTTATCCTTGGAAATCCTTGGCCTTATTTTGTATTGAACATAGAATACAATTTAACTGTGTGATGATAACTATCAACGTTATAATAACTTGCTTCTCGACCAGTCAAGATTGATAAGATTTTTTAAAGATTATAATTGTGGACACTGATATCATTTTTAGCTAAGGTCGTTGGCGGACTGCTTTATGAGTTTATTTTTATTACACATGTCACAATTCGTCTCCATAGAGATATAAGGCTACGTCATAAAACAGCCTACAGTAACTTAAAACGAGCGGGTTTCAATGCAGCCGAATCATAACATGCCTCACAGGACCATCACACACATTCCCGAACCATAACATTGTGTAGAAAATCCATTTACTCTCGAAACTTAAGTGTATGTGGTTTTAATTAGTTCAAGACCTTCTCGGACATATGCAAAGCCAAAGTAATTATAGACAATCAAAGCATCGTATCTGAAAAGAACCTGTTTCTGTAAACAGGGTATTCATAAATATATCGTACAATATTTCCCATTTTTTTTTATTTTCTTTCTTAACAAAAGGCATACTTATTTTTTTATTTTCGATGCAATAGTATAATGATTCGCAATTCTTCGAAAACTGCTAGACATTATAGTATTCCATCGAAAATATAAAAATAAAGTATGCAGCCGATGTTGTATTGAGAAAAGAATTGCTTAACCGCTTCAAAATACGAAAATCGACCGACTGGCTGCTTTAGGACATATTTGCAAAAGAGTACAGTTTAAGTCTTCATGTGTTGATAAAATTGTTAGTGCGGGTACTTCTTCAACCTTTTCCGAATTCACACTAACAAGGCATCTAAATATTTACGCCATATTTGCCGCATAATCACAAGTGTTAGTAACCACTTACCTTTGAGCATTTTATCGTCCGCCATCTTGGGTTGTCTGTGCTGATTCCAAAAAAGGACGAGCTCGATCACGACAGTGAATTATACTGAATTTTAAAATTACTATTATACACACTTCACTCCTTATGACTTTTAACAGTATATTTAGCTACTTTTCTGGAACGCTTGAGACAAGATACACAAATTTATGAACATCAAAAATACCATTAAACTGCACATGGGTTTAAGTTTCATGATCAGTAAAAGTCTATAGAAATCATGAAAAACAAAAGCAAACGATACCATTCCGGTTTGTATTGAAAAGGAAAGTGTTGAACCTTTACATACAGATAAAAATATTGAGGATCTTATATGAGTGTTAATTAATCATTGAATTTATCAAACGATTTGGAAAACATATATTATATGAGGCTCTGTCGAACATTATATCATTTCCCCCCAACGAATTTAATGAATTCAATAATATCAATTAGCATGAATGTCCAGTGGCGTAGCGTGACAAATTTGGAAGTTACTCAAGGATAAGGTGTGCAAAGGTGATTCCCACTTCCGCTGATGGGGGTCCGGAGAAAATTTTAGAAATACAAATATAAATAATGGCTTCTGCTGACTTTGGGCTAAAATTCATTACTTAAACAGAATATTAACCTGCGGCGGATGTCAGCCCGGATATGGCTTCTCGAGTTGCACACTTTCACACAAAGGACAAACTATTGTGTTATGCATGGCACAGTTCTTACTTAAGCATTTGCTCTATTCATCTGTAGCATAAAATTTATTTAAGGACTATAAATTTGTCTATGGACTTAAAATTGTTTGAAAATTACTGTTTGAAAAATCCCTTCAACTCAAAATGTTGGAACATCCGTCCGCTCATCCGCCCGTCCATCCGTCCGCAGATCTGTCTGTTTGTCTGTCCGATGATCTGTCTGTTTGTTTTACGCGCACAAAATGACCTTTTTATGTGTCGACGTGCCGTTCATTCCACCATTCATTCATTCATTCATTCATTCATTCATTCATTCATTCATTCATTCATTCATTCATTCATTCATTCATTCATTCATTCATTCATGCCTCCATTCATTCATTCATTCATTCATTCATTCATTCATTCATTCATTCATTCATTCATTCATTCATTCTGTCTGTTTGTCTGCCCACTATTTAATAATAAAAATTATATACAGGAATTACTGCCTTGTGATTCAAATTTGAATACGTATACACCATGTACAGATCGTATCATTCAATTGTCTATCTGTGCGTCCAGAATTTAATAATTATAAACTATAAACATATATATTATATAAAATGTCGGTACATTTGTTCAACATTTAACGCGTTATAACTATATACAGCTGACATCGTGTAAGCGTTTTACTGTATAAAACGTGAATATTGTTTTCATATTTTTATTTCATTATAATCTATTTTTAACGACTCCTCCGTGTACAACGCTAATTACAATCAATATATACTGAATATGGAACTTAGATATTATCGGTTAATTGTCAGGGTCTAGGTTGTGTTGATTAAACAACTGGATGTGTTCAATTACTTTACCGTCTTAAAACAATAGGTTTTGCTATGTACGACGGATCGTTGGAAGTAATCATAAATTGACGATATATGACGATTAATTCTTGGTTTAATTTATCAAAAACAAGATGACGAAAAACAATAGTAGCGTTGAAAAAAGGAAACAACCCTGAGAAATAAATATGCTTATTACAATAGGAAGTAACCCTAAGTTATACAAAAAAAAAACAATTACGGATCATAATTACCCAGTATTAGTAATCCACCAAAAAACAATTTAAATATAAATAATTTATTTACATAGGAAAAATCTTATCTAATTAAATTACAAACTATTCTAACATCAAACTCACAAATGACAATCAATATCAAAATGTTCGTTTTCTATTCCTATCGTGTCTACTAGTAAGCTCCTATGTTTCCGTTAAGTCCAATAAAATCGTTACTAATAATCCCCGGTATGTCATTAAATGCAGTGCTACCACATCAGTCTATTAACTTGGGTATATATAGTAATACGAAGTTCTCAAATCCAGAAGATTTCAGATAATCTTTTCCAGAATGTTCTAATTTCTAGTGTAAGTTCTTGAATCCAGAATGTTCCATTTTTACGCCAGTCACCTGTTAACAAAGCTCATTACAGTGGACGAGAAAGTTCGAGAATCAAGATCAAGGTTGAATCAAAATACAACTAAATTACATAACAGATCCTCATAACAAAATACAGAGACTATCACAGAATTTTAATAACAAAAGGAAGCAATCCTAAACGATACAAAACAATACATGATATATCAAACCTTCACAACAGGTTCCCCTGTTTAATATGACATCCATAACAAACAAAAATGAAGATAAAAATTAAAAACTATTCATTGTTAAACAGATTCTTTAGAATTAACTTGTTCTAAAACTCGTTTACTAACATGAGTATAAAAACAAATCTAGATGCTTCTGATTCAACTACAATAAAGAGTCTCTTACAGGTTCGAAAATATATGTACGGTGTCCTGTTGGTGTCATCGCGGCATAAACGAAACTACGATGGTGAAAACATGTTGGCGAGTTCGCCATTTTGTACACGCATATAGAGTGTACATTTAAGGCTGTTAAAAGGACGTGACTGTCACAGTTTGAAACAAGATTTGTAACCAGTATTTCACATTTACCGCATGTGGTAACCAGTGAGTTTATGCGTTACACATATAAATTGAAGTAATGTTATATCAATTTTAATAATTATTTCAATGAATGACTTTATCACACATGTTTGGAAAATTATCTTCGAGCGTGTTGGCATTAAAGGGACACCGGTCATTTTAGTACATGTTCACCTTATTTATTTTCTGTAAAACTTATATATGAACTTAGAATATCCCAGTATGTGTGCAGATCCTTTATTTGTTTCTATTTCGCAAAGAGGCATAACCCTTGCAAATTGTTGAAAGTTATCCTGTTTCGCATTTGGCAAATATTGTAACAAATAAGTATTTCCGCCAGTTTTATCAGTATGATAAATGTATTTCCAACGAAATATTAAATTGCATTTTACTCATATTTTCCCAACAAGCGTGAAACTCTCTAGTTTTATGAATAAGAATGCCAGTTATCTTTACTAAATATAAAGTTCCAAATAGTAATATTTGACAAATTAACATCTCCATGTGTGTATACGTTCACATGTGTAAATGTTGGTTTTCATTCGGTAATTGAACGTTAGTAAAACTCAGTTTAAACATTGCCATAATATAGGACACAGAAACCTTCAAATATACAGATAGCTCTAATAACGTCTCACACAAATATTAATTTTTCACTGTTTCACATGCCGGACCCGATTAGCTCAGTCGGTTACGCGACTGACTATCCATCCAGGGGTCGTGAATTCGAATCCCCGCCCGTCAACAGTCTCCGTGATGATTGATATACGACATTGTGTTTCATTATCACCTCTTACTGTTGATTCAAGTGGGAATGTTATCAGTTACATGCGGAGATGGGGTCTGCACGAGTACTGGTTAATCTTTCAGGATCCAAGAAGACAATGGTTAAGTTAACTTGATCGTCTGTTGGCCCTCTATGGCAAAACAATGATGCTAAATATGCAATAAAACTGTTTTACATAATAGAGAAAAGCACTTCTTGAACAATGAACACATTACCAATTGTTCTAAATGTCTAATTACACAGTTTTTTGAAGAGTATGCAAAAACACCCTATAATTTCTTTTGAAAAAAAAATCTTCAAATACTCATAAATAACACCAGTGATGTATATGCTATGCCAGCCTTTGCTTTACTCATCTGCAGCAAGAAATCACAACCACTATGATATTTCAAAACAAAATTACATAGGACTTATGCGTAAGAATCATGTTACCGTGGGGAAAAAGCGGCGATACTGTGTAGTAGGACGTAAAATTGTCTTGTTTCAATATATATAGTCTTCTGGTGGTCCAACTACATGTATTCAGAAAAAAAAGGGACAGACCAGGTTACTTTTTCACAATTTTGATGGTTTGGTGACACATATGCATCTTTAAACTGTTGTAGATTCATCGAACATTACACGGAGCCTTCCAAACTTAGCAGAACTCATAAGTGTTCCAATGTTCTCATATGTACAAAGAAATATGACAATATCATGCGTTTTAAATAAAAATAATGTCCAACCAATTTACACAGCTCTAATTCCTTGGTCGCAAGAACATTGCTACCGTCATGTAAGGGAGGTAATTCTTCAATGAAACATATAAGTGTATGTTTGACAAAATTGAAGATTGAACGTCAAATATTTTTTTAATGCAGTCATACGCTTTCTTTCCTATGATAGAATATGCTTTATAAATTTATAATGTATAAACTTTCAAACGTTTTCTTGTAGAATGTGGACCAAATGCGACCATCTAGACGACGTTAAAACGGACGTCTTCTTGTTACAAACGTGGTCCCAAATTTTTGACGTTCAATCCATACTTCATATCTACCAACCAGCTGTCAGTTGGGAATTCAGTTTTTATATTAATATACATTCGTTTTCTATTGATTATATTTTAAAACAAATAAACACGACTGAAATATGTAAATTAAATAGTGATTATAATAACGAATCCGAATCCCCAACTGGCAACTGTCTGGTAGTTTGTTATTCGAATCCCCAACTACAAACTGCCTACTACCTACCAACTTAACACTTGTACAAAATGATCTTTCAGCGTATAAATAAAACACACGAAACGCATGTGTATAATTATCAGACATTTACATTAAGCACATTTAATCAATAGCAAACCCAGCTCATTGACAGCATATTACTTTAGCCTTCAGTGCGGGATATGCATGTTCTTTCTACAATAATCACTAACGTGTATTGTAATATAATACAGAAATACCCATGAGAAAAAGGAAATAAGAAAACTTATGATGCGAATTAAAGCACGTCGCAGTTAACGATTCATTCTTTGACTTCCATGACAGTATCACACAAACGACAGGCAGTTACTGCAAACTTACAATAAGTCAACAATAAGTCACATAAATCCTCGAGGATATACATGCTATTTTAAGGTAAAATGTTTTATTTATTTCTCTAAATAAGTGTACATATTTGTTTATAGTTTATTCACGTGTATAGACAATACAATTGTAAAATAATATTAATACTTTAATTGTTATATTTAAATATTAAATAATATGTAAATGTTTTCGGTACATGGAGTACATCCCCTTATTTTTGTTAATGGATAGATAAAGCAGAGCGTTAGTGTAATTGATAGAGTGTTGACCGCTCACACTAGAGGTTACGTGCTCGATCCCAAGCTCGACTTGATGCATCTCATAAAATAACTCTCAGTACTGGTTTTGTCCTGAAAGCGGATTCCAGAGCGGTTCATACGAGTATAAGCTCTGAGCTTTCATCGCAATCGAGCTAAAATAAATTAGTATCAACTAAAATGGATATATCGTGATCCTTTGGCTAATCATCTAACTTGCTCCAAAGTTAAAAACAAATCTTTTTTTTAAGAAATAGGGTTTAATTGTTTTAGCTTAATCATTAGTTCTAGGTAACTTTTTTATTCGCAACTGAATCTAATGTTATGCAAAATACAATAGGTAATATTGCATACGTGTTAATGGGGTGGGGGGGGGGGGGGGGGGGTGGGTAGGGGGATTAAACAATTTTAAATAAACTAAAGAAAGCATATGTACATATTTTGAAATGGTCCCCCACACAAAAAAAAATGTTTGTACATTCATGTTCACTAAATGTTCATGGATCAATTGAATGTCGTTTAACAGAAAACAACTTTTGTAAAACGAATACTGTACAAACAACTTTGATAAATACATATGATCAATCATTAAAAAATATTAACAAACAATGCCTAATATGGCATTATGCAGATAAGCATACGTTTAAAAATCACGTTCAGGAGTACTCGGTCCAAGCAAGACCCATAGGTTAAAGAAATAGTAAAACATTGTTGAGATAATTTTCATTTTACAGTGCTAAAACTCATTTAAAAGTCACATTTTTTTAACACCAGTGATGTCGAATTGATTACGTGCTACGTCAGCCTTTGCTCTTCTAATCTGCAGCAAGAAATAAAAATAACCCATGCAATCTTTTTTGAAAAATATTTCGAAATGAATTACATAGGAGTATTCTCAAGAATCATGTTACCGTCACAAAAAGAGGCGCTATGTAGTGAGACGTAAATGACTGGCAGATAAGAAAAATATTTTTATCGTTTATAACTTAGATATTTGAAAATACTTATTAAACATACAGAAAGGGCTTTCACGCAATAAAAGTGTAGGGCATTGTTATAAATTTAACTATTTATATGTTTCCCTATATGCATTGCTTTGCTACGCATGAACATTTTATAGAGTAGAATATATGACATTTTCGACTTTCCCTTAAGACTAACTTCACAGTTATGTTCTTTATTCTAAATAAAATAAGGTCTAGGATTTTCACGGTTAAAAACAAATATTCCATATAGAAATTGTTTTTTAAGTACGTTTTTACATAGCACAAATGTATCCCCATATTAAGATGCACACTAACTGGTAGGTTGAGTGCTAAAAGAAGTCCCAAAATGCTCGTAAATACATGCATCTGTTAAAATCCTATAAAAGTCACTTTTTAAGCACCAGCGATGTCTTATTGCAATAAATGCTAAACCAGTATTTGCTCTACTCATCTGCAGCAAGAAATCACATCCACTATGAACCAATTTGAAAAGATATCAAACCAAATGAAGATGACTATTTTAAGCGCAAGAATCATGTTACCGTGGGGGTACTGTGTAGTGAGATGTTTATATGTACAGACTACCTGGAATCAATGTGTATGATCCAGAGTTCAGTCAACTAAAGATACGAACCTTAATAAGACTGTGTTACATCCAGAGTTCAGTCAACTAAAGATACGAACCTTAATAAGAATGTGTTACAAGCAGAAGCATCAAGCTGATAATCCATTTTTGATAAATATCGACTAAAAGTGTACCAAAACAGATTGTATATATATATATATATGGAGATAATTATTTGTGAATAACCAAGACATAAATGTACAGACCAGACTACGGCGAGTGCGCCTAGCTACAATGCAAACCATAGATACAATATCAACGCCTCTGCCAAACCAATAAATTTGGTGTCGACCATTACTTATATACTATGGAATTATATGCAACACATCTGGACAGGGTGGACAAATTTACATACATGAAGTGATAGCTTTTTATGAGTAAGATCCAGTTAAGGATTCATTACTACTCACATGCTATATAAAGGACATATTTATAAACCCGTTGGATCATATAGATACAGTGAATTCATATATATTTAATTTCATAAAGGGAGATAATTAAATTCACAACAACTGAATTTACGATTTTTGGGATCTTTTCAGATGCTCATTCACAATGCATGATATATATATGGAGAAAATTATTTGTGAATAACCAAGACATAAATGTACAGACCAGACTACGGCGAGTGCGCCTAGCTACAATGCAAACCATAGATACAATATCAAGGCCTCTGCCAAACCAATAAATTTGGTGTCGACCATGACTTATATACTATGGAATTACATGCGACACATCTTGACAGGATGGACAAATTAACATACATGAAGTGATAGCTTTTTATGAGTAGGATCTAGTTAAGGATTCATTACTACTCACATGCTATATAAAGGACAGAATCATAAACACGTTGGATCATATAGATACAGTAAATTTTTATCTAAACTTTAGTCTATCCAAGTACCTGATATCTCCCGAACCAATGTATTTTTTCTTGAATAAAACTATTGTAGCAATTTTCTCTTTCAATCAATGTGTTGTGGGTTTTTTGAAAAATAAATATTCTAATAATATATTTTATTTCAACCAATTTGTGTTTTCTTGGATGAAAAGATTATGTCACTACCTTTATCCAAACCAAAGTGTATTTTCTTTGATACAAAATATACAAATACTACCGTCTACTCTAACCAATGTGTGTTTACACTGGTATAAATGATATAGAATTTACTAGCAATACCGTTTACTCAAACCAATGTTTGTTTTCCATTATATAAGCGATATAAGGAAGACTAGCAATAATGATTGCTCAAACCAATGTTTTTTTCTCTGATATAACTGATATAAGGAAGACTAGCAATATTGTTTACTCAAACCAATGTATGTTTTACCTGATATAAGTGGTATAAGGAAGACTAGAAATATTGTTTACTCAAACCAATGTATGTTTTACCTGATATAAGTGATATAAGGAAGACTAGCAATAACGTCCACTCAAACCAATGTATGTTTTACCCGATATAAGTGATATAAGGAAGACTAGTACTATTGTTTACTCAAACCGATTTATGTTTACCAGATATAAGTGATATAAGGAAGACTAGCAATATTGTTTACTTAAACCAATGTATGTTTTACGTTATGTAAGTGATATAGAACAGACTAGCAATACCGGTTCTCAAACAAATGCGTGTTTTCCCTGGTATTAATGATATAAGATAATAATTAAACTATAAATACCGTCTACTCGAACGAATGTTTGATTTCCCTGATATAAGTGATACATGTGTATAACATATAATACTAAAAATACCGTCTATTCAAACCAATGTTTGTTTTTCCTGATATAAGTGATATAAGACTAGCAATACTTTCTACTCAAACCATTGTGTGATTTTCCGCATATGTGATATAATATTTATATACTAAAGATACCGTCTACTCAATCCTGTTTGTTTCCCCTGATATAAGTGATATAATATATACCAGAAATGCCGTATACTCAATCCCGTTTGCTTCCCCTGATATAATTGATATTAGATATACAAGCAAAACTGTCTGCTCAAACCAATGTATGTTTTCTCTGATATAGGTGAATATTTATATACTAGAAATGCTGTCTATTCTAATCAATGTTTGTTTTCCCTGATATAAGTGCTATTAAATATACTAGAAATACCGTCTACTCAAACCAATGTGTGCTCTACTTGATATAAGTGATATTAGATATAGTAGAAATTACGTCTATGCAAACCAGTGCGTGTTTCTCTCATATAAATGTTATAATATCAACTAGCAATACTTACTACTCAATCTATAGCGTGTTTTTCCTGATATAAATGCTATAATATTCTAGAAATACCGTCTACTCAAATCGGTGTTTGTTTTCCCTAATATAAGCGATATAATATATACTATAAATACCGTCCACTCAAATCAATATAAGTTTTTCCTGATATAAGTGCTATTGGATATATTAGCAATATCGTGTACTCAAACCAATGCGTGTTTTCCCTGATATAAGTGGCATGAGATATAGCAGCAATACCGTCTACTCAAACTAGTGTGTGTGTTCTCTGATATAGGTGATAAAATAAATACTAGAAATACCGCCTACGTAAATCAATGTTTGTTTCCCATGATATAAATGATATAAGATATATTAGAAATACCGTCCACTCAAAGCAATGTTTCTTTCCCATGATATAAATGATAATTTTATAAAATATACTAGAAATACCGTCCACTCAAACCAGTGTTTGTTTCCCATGATACAAGTGATAAAAAATATACAAGAAATACCGCCTACTCAAACCAGTGTTTGTTTCCCATGATACAAGTGATATAAAATATACTAGAAATACTGCCTACTCAAACCAGTGTTTGTTTCCCATGATACAAGTGATATAAAATATACTAGAAATACTGCCTACTCAAACCAGTGCTTGTTTCCCATGATACAAGTGATATAAAATATACTAGAAATACTGCCTACTCAAACCAGTGCTTGTTTCCCATGATACAAGTGATAAAAAATATACTAGAAATACTGCCAACTCAAACCAGTGTTTGTTTCCCATGATATAAATGTTATAAGATATACAGCAAAACACTCTTATAAAACTACCTTTGGAACCAGGCAAAATTGGTTTCAGGACCGGAGTTATTATCGAATTATATTGGCAAAAATTGTAGGCCTATGTAACCGTAATGGCAGATTGATGTAAACTATATTCAGCATGTGTGTGTATAAACTGTTATATCAGTGATACTAATAATAAATAAATATATCCTTGTTTCTAATTATGGATTTGTTGCTGTTATTACTGTAATTATTATTATTATTATCATTATTATTTTATATGTATGCATAATGTAATAACATGGGGACAATTAAAATAAATATATTGTATGGGTTTATTTACATACATAAAATATTATCAAGTAAAGGCAAAACATTAAATGTTTCAACATTATACATGAGTAGATTTAGTTTTTCTAGTAGGATCTTTAGTAGGGTCGTTTTCTTTCACTTATGGCATTCTGTATGGACTTCTCATTTTATCAATGTCAGGGCCTTGAAAACAAAATAAAAAATAATGTAAGTTGTCAGGAAAGTTTAAAAATTATAATTCAGTTTCATTCTTAACCATCGATTAAAACTGCTATCAATACGATTATCATTTTCTTTAAAAGTAAGTTACATACATGTTTTACTTTTACATTAAAATTTAGTAAAAAGACCACCGATATCACTCTAATAATAATTTAGCGATTAAAAGATGCCAACTTAATGGTTTTTATTCCCCCATAGACAACTGTTGTTATTCTTTGACAAGTGGCATATTCCAACGTCCACAGTTTGTTTTTACATCACGATGCCCGGTGTCCTAAAATGTCTTTGTTTACCCGACGTTTTCACACCTTTAACGACAACTACAAATTGGCTCGTTGAATAAGTCGTAAATTTTTCCTCGATGCTTCTTTGATCACAAAAGTCGTCGTAATTAAATTTTACTTGCCACGAAAAGTTAAAATCTGGCAAATCTATTGGTATTGATTGTTTATTAAATGAATACTTTATTGAAAGTATCGATATTATAGCACCATATTTGTGCGACATTTTTAATGCTATTTTAAACTCGGGGTGTTTCCCTGAGCAGTGGACCGAGGGAATTATTATCCCGTTACACAAAAAGGGTGATAAGAATAATGTTAGTAATTATCGTGGCATAACATTATTAAGTTGTCGTTCTAAACTGTTTACTACCATTTTGAACAAACGAATTGAATTTTTTTGTGACAAACACGACAGCATTTCTGATGCACAATTTGGATTTAGGAAAGGCAGATCTACAGTGGATGCCATGTTTGCTTTAATTTCTATTGTACAAAATTATTTAAACAATAATAAACGTCTTTACGTAGCTTTTATTGACCTGAAGAAGTGTTTTGACAGTATATACAGAAACGCTTTATGGTTAAAACTATACAAAACTGGCATACAGGGTAAACTCTTACGGGTCATTAAAAATATGTATGAAAAGGTGAAGTCATGTGTTAAAAGTTGTAACAATTTTTCTGACTTTTTTGAATATTCGATAGGTTTACGTCAAGGGGAGGTAATCTTGCCTATTTTAGTATCTCTATTCATGGAAGACTTAGAACTGTATTTGCAAAATAAGGCTGATTCTGGATTATTGATTGATGACATAGTATTAATAGTATTGCTTTTTGCCGACGATACGGTAATTTTAGGCAAATCACCAGAAGAGTTACAAAATAACTTAAACAGTTTACATACATATTGTAATACTTGGAGTTTGGAAGTAAATAGTTCTAAAACAAAAATTATGGTCTTTCGAAAACGCGGACGTCTAGTACATGGCGAGAATTAGTCATATAATGGGCAAAATGTGGAGGTTGTAGATGATTTTAATTACTTGGGTACCATTTTTAATTATACTGTTTTTTTTTCATTGAATAACGAACATTTAGTAGGTAAAGCTCTAAAGGCTTTAAACGTTTTATTGATAATTGTAAGAAAATACATTTAAAACCCAAAATTTTGTGTCAGTTATTTGATTCATTTGTTGGATCAATATTGTGTTATTCTTCTGAAATATGGGGTTTCACTAAGTCCAAGGAAATTGAACGTCTTCATTTAAAATTTTGTAAACGTCTTTTAAACGTTAGGTTAAGTACATGTACAGCAGGGGTTTACGGTGAACTTGGACGTTATCCGCTTTACATTACCCAATATAGTAGAATTGTAAAGTATTGGTGTAAAATTATTAATACTGACAATATCATTATACATAAATTATATCAACAAGGTGTAAATGATTGTGCAAAAGGATGTAAAAATTGGGTTTCCAATGTTAAGAAACTATTAAATGATTATGGGTTTTCTTATTTATTTACAGATGCTTCTTTTGATAAAAAAACATTTCCTTGTATATTCAAAAAGCGTGTTATTGATTGTTTTATCCAAGAATGGTATGGCTCAGTTAACAATAGTCATGTTATAGAAGAGTATAAATATTTCAAAAGTATTTTTGCATACGAACAATATTTAGATATTCTCCAATACGATTTAAGATTGTTTGTTACTAGAATTAGAATATCAGCACATACTCTTAGAATTCAAACAGGTCGTTATGCAAGAAATCACATTCCAAGAAATGAGAGATATTGTCTTTGTTGTAACACTACTGAGGTAGAAGATATATACCATTTTATTTGCATCTGTCCTTGCTACAGTGATTTTAGAAAGACGTATATAAATAAACATGTTTTTCAAAGACCGTCTATGTACAAGCTTATGGAATTGCTTAAAACAAATGATAAAAGTATTTTAGTCAGTTTTGCTCAGTATATTAAGAAATCTCTGAAATTAAGAAACAGCATTTTAAACGTTTAATAGTTTATGTAAATATATTGAATATTTTTTATCTATTTTTGGAAACATTTTACTTAATCCATGAAAGAATATTATTTAAATATTTAATAAATTTGTTAATCCTCTTATTTTTATGAATTTATGACTTAAAAATTGTTCATGCATTATTTCGATATTGATAATAAAAAAAAAAATAAAAAGAACTTTCTTTAAATGTAAATGAAAAATGGCGGTACAATTTATGTATTAATTAACAATATATTTTACGTGATATTATGTATTGTAAATATGTTATTATGACGATGTATTTATGTACAAGTCTGAAATAAAATATCTGTTCTGTTCTGTTCTGTTCTGTTCTGTTCTGTTCTGTTCCGTTATTAAGTGTATGAAAATAGAAGAAAGACCGTGATCGGAACAGATTTGGTTGTCGTAATATCGGATTAGCGGGGTGCCCATATTTTCGAAGTTGCCGACCATTCAAAAAAGAAAAAAAAATCCGACACTAAAATAAATGCCCGTAATATCGGGGTGGCTGTAAGGTGGAGTTTTACTGTACTAGAAATACCGTCTACTCAAACGAATTTCTTTACAATATAGTTACTTTGAAATTTAATTCCTAGAAATCTTAACCAAATTTTTTTTTGTTTTCAGTTAACATCCTCGATAAAATTCTAGAAATGGTTCGTGCCAATTGTTCCAGTGGTGTTCTCTGTGCATTTCTACTTGCAGGCATCTTTCTGATAGGTAAGCAATTTAGTTTAATCATATTTTATTGCATAATGTTATGTATACAACATATACATATAACCATTCATATAATTACAAACATAGCGGGTGCTGTTGCAGTGTATGCCAGTTGTTTTACACCTAACCGGAGTTCTAATCGTATTAAGCATAGCGTCCGCCTAGGATACGGAAGGTTATAAGTTCGATCTGCGATCGGATCATCATTAAGCCTTTCAATTTTACCAGACGCTATCTCACTTGACGCTCAGAATTAATGGGTTCTTTCTGGTCAATCTATAGTCTGTGTAGTTTGACTGCTTAGATTATAATACAATGGTTGAACTATTGTTGGAAAACGACAATAACGCATGCCGGCAATGTGTGCGGCTTAATATGAAATCAATATAACACAATATAAGACACTTGGTACTCGAGTCTGAAATGTCTCCTTAAATATATTCACAAGTACGGACAGCCTACAAAAATATTTGCCATGGTACGAAGGACAAAATGTCACTAGCCTAGGTATCATGCCATAATGCCTATAATTATTGCAAGGGATATATGTAGATATTATTGAGCGCGTATATGATCATAACAATTTGTCTTGTATTTAATCGCTGATCATAAAAGTTTACCTTATTCCGTTCACAACATTTTATCTTAGATTAACTGACGTATTCTAAAAGTTGACTTAACCCTTCTATAACATTTTTCCTTATATTTAACTGGTTGATACGAAAAATTTACTTAATGCCTTCACAACATTTTGCCTTACATTTAACTGGATGATTCGAAAAGTTATCCTAATGCTACCACAACCATTTGTCTTATATTGAACTGATTAATCCGAATATATTTAACGTGTTAGAAAATGTCTCTTTATATAATAACTGCTTCCACAACCGTTTGCCTTAAATTTAACTGGCTGATCGGAATGTTTTTCAGTATCTCTATGCCTTCTTTGTAACCGCCTGATCCTATAGTTGAATGAATTCCTTCCATACCCTTTTGCATTATATTTAACTGGCTGATCCGAAAAGTTGTCTTTACTAATTCTATACCGCTTTGCTTTCTATGTGACAAGCTGATCCTATATTTTCCTATAAAAAGCCGAGGGACGGCAGATCATTGAGGACATTTTAAATACGAAATCTGAACCATTCAGAGCAGAGTGAATATATTCCATTTCAAATAAACATGTTCCATTGAAATTTTACTTTAGTATGACATAATTTTAGAATTGATATGTTCGCGATTTTTTTTAAAAAATTAAATGTATCAAAAACGTTCCGATTATTTCTTTCAAACAACGTTGCCGGACATTACCTTTTTTCTATGGGAAAAAAATGTAATATCTCATAAAGCGATAATAAAACAACATTAAGTACCATATAGTAAATCGTTGAACATTTACATAGTTTAAATGCATGCTTACCATTATTCTTCATTTTAATGATTCGCCACGACTTTATTGGGATATTAAGCATGTGCGTAATGGGCAACGTGTTGCCTAATGGCCGTAAAGTCTGTTGTAATTAAAAACATTTGTTACCGGAAATTATGCCACTTATTCCCCGTGTTAAAACTGACGTTTTTCCTTTCGTGCCGTTTTTTTAACATAACCTTTTAGGTCGGGGCCCGCGGTAAATGTTACGTCGGGAAATGTGGAATATGACTTTAAATGTGACTTATTATCAGCATGTGTTATACTCGTCAACCTGAAAAGGTCGTTTCGCGACATTTAATTTGATATATAAAATACGATAAGTATAATTCCATTAACGATCAAGTATTCGGGGACAGTTTTATATGTTTCAGGTATTAATTCTATGACGTAAGTACCATTACCGTGCGCGACGTCTCTATTATATTTTGCCTTATATCTAACCGACTGAGAAAAAAAAATGGCTTATCTCTTTCTACTTTATAGTCTGGTTAAATTTCTCATGTATGTGGCTAGAAATATATGCAAGAGGTACGGCGTGTTCATGAACGACAACCAGACTCATTGTGTTTGTAATTATAATCTACATTCGAAACAATTGGTTGGCAAAAATATTTGAACTTTTGTTATAAGTTCAAAGATATCTGTTAATTGTTTTGACCATCATTATTGGTTTATTTTAAATTACCAATGGCATGTGTATACAAAGAAAAACATTTATTATTCATTAAGGTTATGGGTCAAATGTCAACAACTGAAACATTGAAGAATTTTCTCAAAATACGACATACTATCACATTGTTTTAGCCTTATACAAGGCGACACATAACGGTTTTGTGTAACATGTGTCTTATGTCATAATACAAACTTAAACACAACATTCTCTGGTGTTATTATGCAAATACCATTTAGTTTGACGTATTTAAAAGGTCAAATGTTACCATATAGGATATCATGTGCAACGTGTAAAGTTGGAACTGATATATCTATGAAATAACAATGTTCATATTTTAAGATGTTTGCTATATTTTTTTTACCAACTGAACTGATTCAATTTAAATATATCTTTAAATATGCTTAAAATAATATGTATCATTCACTAAGATCATTGGATCAAAGGTCAACTAGAAGAATATTGAGGAGGAAAATTTTTAAAAATTTCATATTCTTTTAATATATGTTAGCTTTATAAAAGGATAGTAATCAAAATAATGCGAAATGCTTGCTCAATGTCATCATACAAACAACGATTTGCTGTGTTTTTTGTTATTGATGGGTATTTTGATATATTCATAGTTGGAATGAACATGACCTTACTTACCTTTCATCCGAATTTTGTACAAATTCAGCTGTTTGTAATGTAATAATTGTGCAGTATGGAGCAAACTTTGTTACAGGTATTGCCTCTATACATGTAGGGTACATTAAGACAATAAATATGACATAAGTTTTGTCTAATGGCATTACAGCAGTGTATCACAATAACAGTAAAACTTCACCATTAAATGTCTATGTGGCAACCTTAAGTGTAACAAAAACCCTTTGTCTTAGAATTATTACACAAAGGGTGGCAACCGTAACCCAACTGTTACACTAAGGGATTTTGTTACACTAAGGGTTGCCACAAACGTAGCACATTGAATGTCCTGGTTCTCGAAATATTTGTACAATCACGTTGGTAGCGATACGATTGATGATATAAAACTACATGATGTTTGGCAAAGAAAATGGGAACTGTCATATCTAATATTTAACATTAAGTCTGATTTGTTTTGAGATTGTAAAATATGATTATTAAACAATATATCATTAGCAAAAAAATATAATATAATATGGTTCATGTCATTGTGATATCTCTAGTTAACAAAACACTTAATTACTTGATGCAGAATGCAATCATATAAACTATAGAGCTGGGCCACTTTTAATTATAGAATAATTAGACATACTATTACACGTAACAACTACAGCACCAATACACATCAAAATCACGAAATCTTCAGCAACTTTAGATATATAGATATTTCATAATATAGACCAAAACTTACATTTGAAAAGCAATTCTAACATTAGGGAGCTATTTTTTTATTATCATTATATCTACAGCATTTCAAGACAAATGTATATTAGGCGTCCCGCCTTTCCTCAGCACAGCAGTTCATATAAATGAAACTCAATGGATGGTAATCTATAAATGTTTGAATATCTAAATATATTTTTGGTTGAAACTGTAATTGTTATACTGCAATACTAAGGAAATACAATGGTTAAATTCCTATGTATTTTAAATAATAACTCTTGGAAAATCAGTGATAAATTTGCCAAATCTGACGGTTTTAAATCCCAGCCAAAGTTCAGTTTGAAGAGAAATGCAGATGATATGGTCTGATACAGAAATCATGTCGATTCATGTTTATTAAAATTGAGTACATCAGTATAAAAACAATAATTAGTTGTCTAATTAATAATCACTGTCTAACTTAGACAAATTAAATGATCATGTGGGGAGAAGTCCTAGTGTGGCGTGGGAGTGGTGGTGGTGGGGGGATGGGGGGGGGGTGGTGTTCTCCACCTTCCGTTCCATGAAGTTGAAATGATAATGCTATTTATGCATATGGAAAAGAACATAAGTATTACTTTTTAAAACATTTCATGATTTAATAAGGAGGGATTTTGTGCTAGCTGAGATTGGAATCATCTATGACGTAACGTATAAAATATATAATATAAATCATATAATTTAAGGACTTAAAGACGATCGTTGTAAAATATAATGATGAATTATTTTTTTAAGTTTGTGTTTGCTATGCAACAAATAGAAACATTCATGACTTTTTCGGTTCGATAAAAATTCCCTTCCCTTGGGAAAACTGTTATTGTGGGAACTCGGCAGAGTCATCTTCCCGCCAAAACATGCATCCCTCGGAAAGGAAATGATTATAAAATCAAACATAATAATTATACAACGTTATGTTTATATAACCCAACACAATGCTAGGACATGCCAACACAATGACTACCTAACTAAAGACACTGGCACGACAACCCAAGATAATAAATAATACAATGACCCATAAAGGTATCACTTTAGAATTACCTCCCTTACATGACGGTAGCAACATTCCTACGTCCAAGAAATTAGAGCTGTGTAAAAAATTTGAGCATTCAAAAAATGTCATATTTCTTTGTGCATATGGGAACATTGGAAAATTTACATGATTTCTCCCAAGTTTGGATGACATTGGAACTGTCTGAAGTAGCTATAACAGTTTAAAGATGCGTAGTGATACACTGCAACAAATGGGCAAAATTTTCAAAAATGAAGAGGTGCCATCAAACCAACAAAATTGTGAACAAGCAACCTGGTCAACCCCATGTTTTTTTCTGCATAATTGGATCAACATAGGACTATTTATGGGAACAAGGCACTTTTAGAACCATTGATATTGTATCCAGTGTTCCAGAAGTGCATGTCTCTTTATGCAGAACATTACAAAATTAATTCTTGTGTGAGACGTTAAGATGTCAATGCTGAACATAAGACAGCTCCGATGTTCCATATGTATTAACTAGGGATCTGTAATATTGTAAGTCGACTGCGCCCTATTCAAATTGATTTTTATAAAGCATATAGTGGAAAAAGTGAGGAACATTACTCTATTTTGTCTCTCACCTTTGATTCAAGTGACCAGTTACTTGCGAAGAAAGGTGTGCTCGAGTACTGGTTAACTTTCCAGGAAGTAGTGATTATATTAACAGGGTTTCTACCGGCCATCAATGGCCTACTAAAAATGACGCTAAGTATTCAAACAAACATACGTTATGTAAATGTGTATGATACATAGGTTAGAAGAATATGCCAAAAGACTCATAACTAAAAAAGAAATAGATAAAGCCTTTGTGTCATGTTGAATGCAGTTACTGTATGTCCTGTTAATACAGATGTGTTTTTTTCCAAATACAAGCTGAAAGCCGGTGTTAAATGTGTGACTTCCAAAAGACAATCTCAAAATAGTGAGTGAAAAGAAAAAGAAACATGTTTTATCCAGAAACGCAAGTAAAAAACGATTTGTGTGAATGTCCCGACACGACATCGAAAACATGTACATTGAATAAAACACATTGAAAACTCAACACAGACTTTGGAAGGGACTTGCATGGAAATTACAAAAATCACACAAATGCAGGAGGTACATGTATTAAATTATTCTCTAACAGCTGAAGTAAACAACTATTACACACCAACAGACGATAATTACTGCACGATATGGATCTCAATATGTTACGTTTTCATATCTTTTCCTGCGTTTTTCGTATAGAACGACATCGAACGAGGTAACTCAACAAGATCGGTACTTGTAATTTTACGGTTTAAACGTTTGATTCAAAAACTATTTCAAGTAATTCGTCTGTAGGTAGTAAATATAATAGAATATAGAGTTGATTTTCATGTTGATAATCGTATTGGTATGTTTAAATAAAAATTAAAAGACATGTTTCTTTTAAATGTTATCATATTTATCGGATGGATTAGTATAAATCCCAAAATATGCTGTATATCCCAAAGCCAAACTGTGAATGATTCGGAAAATATTTGTCATATTCCATCCCTGATTTTATTAAGCAATCAGTCAGCAGTCGCTTACAGTTTAAACGTAATTTTTTTCAGTGGAGCAGATATAGTATACAAGTAATTTATGTACATAGTACTTATCTATATTTGTATATTTGATGTTCATATGTTAATTAATGTTTAATAATGTTCTTATTTTGTTGTTGAGGACCTCAGTGAAGATTGGACTGAGATATAGTCCAACTGAGTTCTCTCGTAAAAAAAAGTCATTATTAACTATTATATAAGTATAATAATTTACAAGCATTTAACGAACAATACCTGGTCAATATGAAGACAAAACCATCATTAAACTGTTTTGTTGAGTACGATCATTAGTTATGTACAGCTGCTGCACCTGGCATCTATATATAGTGCACGGCATTGCATATAAGGACAGAATTAAAGTTAGAAGTACTGAGCGCACACTAATCAATATATAATTAAGGCACATCAGTGTGTAATAAATCATATCGTGAATACAAATAAAAATCTCTACAAATCGAGGCCATTCCCATAAAATGATGTATAAAATTGATGAAGTACTTATGATATCAGAATTGTGTATTGCAACAAAAAAAAGGCAATTACTTTCAAGTTTAATGCAAACTGCAATGTTTTAATTCATGGTCGATTCGCATGATCAAAACATTATAAAACTTTTAAAATGGCATGCAATGTATAAAAAAATCAGATTTCTACGGTGTTCTATTAGGGTCATCGTGTAATCGCTTTGTCAACAGGCACACGTGATGCCACGATAACACGATGACACGATGGTGATGGCACGACAGTACGATGGTTATGGAGTGATGTCACGATGACGAAGACGCAATAACACGAAGGTGATGGTGCGACGTCACGATAACGAAGTCGCGATAACACGATGACACAATGGTGATGGCACGACAGTACGGTCGCACGATGGTGATGGAGCGATGTCACAATGACGAAGACGCGATAACACGATAACACGACGGTAATAGACCGATGTCAAGATTACGAAGACGCGATAACACGACGACACGATGGTGATGGAGCGATGTCACAATGACGAAGACGCGATTACACGATAACACGATGGTGATGGACCGATGTCAAGATGACGAAGACGCGATGGCACGACGACACGATTGTGATGGAGCGATGCAACGACATCACGATGTCGAAGACGCTATATTACTTTGCATCTTCATCATCGTGCCGTTGCTTCATCACCAGAGTGCCATCGTATTATCACCATCGTAGATTTCTGAATGATTAATTTGGCATGTAATTAATCCTTCGTAATTGTATCAATATTTAGTCAGGAGATACGAGTGTCTTATCATTCTATGTGAGTCCTTGATTTAACAAATACATGTATAATTATTTTGTCTAACTTTACCAGGCTGTCAAATAGCGAATGAGAACACTGATTGCAGCGAAGAAGGAACACTAGGCGTCTTCGTTTTGTACCTAAATTAACAAGACAAGCATTACCTGCGTGATAAGCACGTGTTCGGTACTTATATTAAAGAAGATAAGCATCAACACCATCAGAATCACACGTTTTGGTACATAAATTACAAAATTAAACACCAACGGCATGAGAACCACACGTTTTGTACCTACATTACGCAACACAAGCACCAACTGCATGATATGCACACGTTTGGTACAAACGTTAAACTATTAAAGCAATAACGGAATGAGAATCACACGTCTGGTACCTAAATTACACATGACTAGTGTTTCCTGCATGATAAAAGGGCAGGTGTTTGGTACTTAAATTACACAAGTCAGTCAGCAATTCCATGATAAGCAAACCTTTAATACTATTATAACACAATTAAAGCACCTACGGCATGAGAACCATACGTTTAGTACCTACATTACAAAAGAGAAGCACTACCTGTATGATACGCACTTGTTTGATACTGAAATCACAAAAGACATACACAAACCAAATTAAAACCACGCGTTTTGTTCCTAAAATACACAAGAAAGACACACACAGCATCAAAAGCACATGTTTTGTAGCTAAATTACACTACTTAAGCACCTACGACATGAGAACCACACGTTAAGTACCTAAATTACACAAGAAAAGTGTTACCTGCACAATAAAAGTGTAAGTCTTTGGTACTGAAATTACACAAGGCAATAACCAACTCCGTAATAAGCACACGTTTGTTACCTAAATAACACAAGTAAAGCACCTACGGCATGAGAAACACACGGTTGTTACCTAAATTAAACAAGAAAATCACCGATTGCATAATAAACACACATTTGGTACAAGACAAGTAAGTGTTACCTGCATGATAAGCACATGACACGAGTTTTGACACAATGATTTTACTGAAGTTTGCACATCGAATTATCATGTCCACCAACGAACATATAACTAAATATATACATTATTCTCCAAATATTGATAGCTGATATTTCTAAAACTAGTATCGCCGGCGCTAGTTTTGAAAATATGAGTTAGAAATGTTTAAAAACAAAATGCTATTCTTTTAAATATATTTAACACTTTTTGGTCATAAATGGCTACGGCTATATCCGCTGTCATATTTACCGCTGGTTCTGTACTTTGTAACGTTGAAGCGAAAACTGTTAGCATTATCTATGCAATAACAATAAGACATTAGACAAGTATTAATTTAACGAGAGAACTCATTTGAACAAGTCAATCTTAATTGAGGCCATCAAACATATGTATACATTATTTACATCAATGTGTTGAATAGCACGATTACATACAAAAGAAATAACAGCATAAGCAATTATTCCTCTATTTTAGGTACAAGAATATGAATTATAAATATATTTTGACAATGTGTGTTATACACATAGTGATATTATTTAAATATATATCAGCAATCAGGTCATGTATGTAAATTTGTCAGTCCAGTCCAGATGTGTTGCTTGTAAATCCATAGTAAATAAGTCATGGTCGACATAAAATTTATTGGTTTGACAGAGGCCTTGATATTGTGTCTATGGTTTGCATTGTAGCTAGGAGCGCTCGCCGTAGACTGGTCTGTACATTTATGTCTTGGTTATTCACAAATAATTATCTCCATACATATATATATTATATATCAGAGAGCTTATTGTTGAAAAACTTGTGAGTCCGGGCTTAACCCATCGCAAATACAAAGTTTTGAAATAGTTCACTGAATTTTGCCATTTATTACAATTATAGGAAGGCTTTTCCAAATATTTAGTCCGTGTATATCTGTTAAATAACTCATGATTTGAATAGGGAGTATATACATTTATGTTAGACGAGAATCTTAAATTTCTTGAATAAATGCATCCCTAAGTTACGACGGGGCAAAGTTATGTAACGTTTTATACATAAGAATTGTTTGTTTAAATTAAAGGATTTCAAGGAATGTAATTCAGTCCAATAGCAAACAGTTCAACAGAAGGTGTGTCAAATGTTTTATCAAGGATAAATTTTGCAGCCCTGTTTTTTTAAATCTTACAACTTTAGTTATAACTATGAATTTCTCGAAATAACACAACAATAATCTAGATGGGGTAAAATATGGGCATTGAAAAACAGTTTTCGCATGGCAGTCTTACTACGTGATAAAAGATATTTTTTTTACATTTTTATTTATTTAATTACATTTTTGATGACTTGCCATTGCCATGTTGGTAAAAGTGAAACACATATTGAACGAATTGATATCATTGCATCAAATGTAAAAATGGTCGCACAGATTGAAATGTTTATAGATGTGAAATGAGTTTATCACGTATGTAAAACTATTCCACAAATGTGAAACTAAGTTGTTACAAATGTGAAAATGGTCACAAAGATTAAAATGGTCATAAGTGTGAAAATGGTCTCACTGATTGAAATGGTCATAAATGTTAAAATGGTCTCACTGATTGAAATGGTCATAAATGTGAAAATGGTCGCACAGATTGAAATGGTTATAAATGTGAAATGAGTTTACGACGTATGTAAAACCTTTTCACAAACGGGAAACTTAGTTTTTACAAATGTGAAAATGGCCACAAAGATTAAAATGGTCATAAATGTGAAAATGGTCGCACAGATTGAAATGGTCATAGATGTGAAATTAGTTTACGACGTATGTAAAACCTTTCCACAAATGTGAAACTTAGTTGTTACAAATGTGAAAATGGCCACAAAGATTAAAATAGTCATAAATGTGAAAATAGTCGCACAGATTGAAATGGTCATAGATGTGAAATTAGTTTACGACGTATGTAAAACCTTTCCACAAATGTGAAACTAAGTTGTTACAAATTTGAAAATGGTCACAAAGATTGAAATGGTCATAAATGTGAAAATGGTCGCACAGATTGAAATGGTTATAAATGTGAACTGAGTTTACGACGTATGTAAAACCTTTTCACAAACGTGAAACTTAGTTTTTACAAATGTGAAAATGGCCACAAAGATTAAAATGGTCATAAATGTGAAAATGGTCGCACAGATTGAAATAGTCATAGATGTGAAATGAGTTTACTACGTAAGTAAAACCTTTCCACAAATGTGAAACTTAGTTTTTACAAATTTGAAAATGGTCACAAAATTTAAAAGGGTCATAAATGTGAGTAGGTCACACGTAAATGGTCACAAATGTGAAAATGGCCACAAATGTGAACTTATATTACCACATGTGTAAAACTTTTCAATAAATGTGAAACTTAGTTGTTACAAATGTAAAATTGACGATGGTCACACACTAGTATGTTATAAAAATGTTACAGATGTAAAAACGTTTAGGGGTCGCATATGGACTCGTTTTGCACCAATGAGGTGATAATTGTAAATTTGAATTAAATATTAATAAAAATAAAGTATTTATTTAATTTTCAAGGTATGAAAGAATACAACACATTCTCTACGAGCGTCACTTGCAATTGCATTTTTAGCATAATTTTATAGAAATGCATGCAACTATGTGACCTACGTTTGAAAACTTTTCTCTTATTGCTGAGGTTGTGGTTTTGGTCGGACCATTTGGTAACTTTTTATTAACTTCTTAGTGTAAAGTTTGAAGTTCTGAAATATTATCATCGAAGACATTTTCCTTTTAACATTCTAATCAAATTTGTGTTAAGGACGTTTCTATAGATTTTTTGTCCTATGTATTGAGCTTGACAAAACGTTTATGTATACAGAAATAAAAATACAGGTTTTGTTACCTTAAGACAATATGTTTACATTCCTCCTCTACCGAGATATCTCAAAATGTATATCTTTGCAGGCATACGTTTTGTATTCTTTATTTTTTGTTTAGATTTGTGCTCAGTTTTGTCTGGGCTTCTTATTATGATAAAAAACGACCTTAATGTTTAATGAATGCAGTTTGAAAGAAGAAATTTTGCAACTATACCTATCGTTTGTCATCTTGAAGTTTATATAAATGAGACAAAAGTGTTAAGGTAGATAATTCTTGAATCACTCGTATACGGTGACTTGGTAGAGTTATCCGCCGCACCAGTGCCATATTGAAGCCTCGTTTTTATTCAATACTGCAGCATTTCGGAAATATAAGTAGATATTCGCTTTACTTATACTGAGGAGGACACTCCGTTCGAATATTTGGCTGAAAGGGTTGTGTGCAGCTACGTATTCATTCGCTAAAATGCTTTGGTCAAATATATATTGACAAGCAAGTAAACATTCTAAGTACGTAGGTGGTATAATTTCACAGTATATGAAAATATAAAAAATGTTCATATATTTGGTCAGTGATGAAGTTTTCTTTTGAGTTAGTAAACAAAATGTATTTCCACTTTAAAGATGCATGTTCTGTTTTGTAGGTTACCTGCTAGCAGTGGTGAAATACGAATCTCCGGTGGCTATGGCAACATTGCCGGCCAACCATGTGTCGGACAATCGCAACGACGTGCTGGCTGCTGGTGATCGGCCTCGTGTTTCTTTGATGTCCAGGGGAATAACAGCGGAAGACAAAGATATTTTGCTGATACCCAGTGACGAAGTTTTGAGAAACATGTCCGAAGTGCAACTGGTTTCGTTATATTCAAGGTTAATAAAAACGTATTGTTTATTTTTTCGTTTACTAAAGATAATATTTCATTCAAACACGCATGCTTTAGGTATACCCAGTTTTCACAATATTCGGTCTTCATCATCTGTGGCGCTTCTTCTCTGGAAGTAAGATCTGATTGGCTTAAAACAAACACACCTCTGCAAAATAAATACATAAATAAACATTCGAACGATAGTATTTTGAAATACAAGGAAATCGCCGACGTAGTCCGATTGTTTAAATCAACCAATCAGAAACATAAACGGAATACCGGTATATTTTTGCTCAAGATATAGAACCTTCCAAGAGATTTGTCTTTTAGAAAAGCAAATGAAGCAGATAATCAAGACTAGATGAATGGTAAGTATCAGTAAGAACGAGTGGGAGCAGACCGATTATTTTGAACTGGTGCGTAATCTTTTTCAATTTTTTCAGGTTTTCAAAATGAGGATGAGATGTCGATTTCGTTAATGATTGGTGATTTAAACACCGGTCATTTTCATCAATAAAATATAAAATAACGACTTGAAATAGAGATAGGGCTATCGGTATCAATCCAAGTTAAGTGTATGCTCTGGGATTAAACTTCTGTTTGACCAACATATTCGAGTATTTTACTTAAATACTTAAAAACAACAATATAAGAAAAGCAGCCAGGTGATCATGAGTTTAGACTGTTTCGTAAAAATACATATGGTTTCTTTGACATTTGACATTATATATCAAATATTTAAACAACCATAATTCAGTTAAGTTTTTAATTTTAAGTATTTAAGTTAAGTGTTAGTAAAAGAGAAGCCTGTTGCATTGATACAAGTAATATGCTTTTTCTCTCCCAGATATATAAACACTATGCAGATAGTATGTCACCAAATGGATCGAATTGGTTCCATGTTTGATGGAGGGAAAGAGATATGTATAGATGCTTACGTAAAGCCTAAACAGCCTTGCTTAGTTTATTCTTTTGGGTAAGTATACTTACATTCCAAAACACGCTGGTTCCTGTAATGTATCATAGTCATGAGAGACACCCATTTTCACAAAATCCGGACAGAATATTCATGAAAATGCTCCAATTGTTCGCTTAGCACAGGCGTGACTTTGTCCTGTTTCAAAACCATGATTCATCATATAGACCTGTTGGTTTTTGTTGTTGCTGCTGCTACTGTTGCTGGTGCTGTTGCTGCTGTTGTTGCTGTATGATGTTCAGCGTCGCTTTCAACAATGTGTCAGTCGTTTGGCGACGATGTTTACTTGAGACAAGTATTCTATTTTAAGTGCTGCCACTGACAGACACATGGTATGATACCCCGCCTAGTCACCACAACCACTGACACAGGGCCAACATGACCTAAAGCTATCCTCTAAATGTTGAATATCAAGCAAAGAAGCTGTAATACTATTATATAAGTCTTTGATATGACCAAACTGTGGATCGAACCCACGACATTCTACATTTGAGGCGGACGCTCTACCACTAGATCACGCTACGGCATCAGTTACAAGAGAAAGAACATATACTTGTCATAAGTATCTCAATGATATTTTACCTACAGTATAAAGATCAAAAGAGGACTTCTAAACAAAGACTAATAGAACATATAGAACAAATAGATTGCATTGTTACACCATGAAGGAACTATAATACAAACAAACAAAATAGTATGTTCTCTGTCTAAAAGTATCAAAGTAAATATTCAAAATTGAAGAGGAAGAGCACTAAATTTTATGGCAAAAAAAAAAATTTTTTACCATTAATAAATTTGCCGCAAAATAGTTATTATGTCTTTATTACCAAAATCAAATACTTTCTTAAAATCTATTCATTTATGAAACGTGTATTGTTTAGCTTTCTCACACGAATCAATCAAGTTTGCATTTGTTGCATGCTTGGTCTCGTCCGTACATAGAATGCTATATGTAATATTCTTTTTCAGGTGTAATAACCAGTTCGATTTTGAAGAATATATGATAAAATTATACAGGTGTGAGATTCACACATTCGATCCGAGGTAACAGCAATCGTTTTTTTCATTGTTGTTTTTGTATGGGGTTTAACGTCATTTTCAACACATTTCAGGTTATATTAAGCATATCCAGTTTTATTTGTGGAGGGAGACCTCAGAATGAATCTGAGTATAACCAACTCCCTTCAGCAAGTAACTGGCAAACTTTCTCACATAAATGTTTCAGATCAAACGGCACGACTCGAACCTACGACCTTAGCGGTAAGAGGTAAGTGATCTTGAGACAACGCCTTAGACCGTTAGACCACGGAGGACCCTCATATTTCATTACAAAAAAAAGAACCTTATATCTGGGCTACTTTATGTAAAAATATGTTATGCATGCAGGCCATTAACTTGAAAGGGACAGAATGTTAGTAAACGGTTGGCATGTGTCTTACATGGAACGGAGTGGAGAGTAAGGATTTGTCAACCGACCATTACAATACATTTACCCCTTTTGTCACTCCATTTGCATATTTGTAGCGTCCTTTTGAATTGTTCCATACCTCGTTTATACTTGTGTTGTGGTGATGCATGTGTCTGTTGAATCCCACGCCTTTTTTTTTTTTTATAAAACTTTATTCAATTAATATACATGTACATAAATCATAGATTAATTAAAAGTACAAACGATAGATTGTGTAACAATTAACAATAATTATTAATATAGATTTTAAAACAGTTTTTTTTCCTTGTCAAGTTCTAGGAACGTGTACAAGATTATATATAGGCAGTTATTTATGCATACTATTTTCTAAATAAGATATATACTTATTTAAAGATGATTTTTTTTTCTTGTATTTACAGGCTGTCTATGTAGCTTTGAACTCGTCTTTCAAAATTATTAGATTTATATATATTGTACTCGGAGAGCTTAGATAATTTTTTAAATTCTTGACAGAATATTGAAAAACAATTTACATGCTTAGTTCTAGATTCGCTTATAAAATACGTTTTATATATCGAATATCCTATTAGTGCGAATATTCTGTTTATATTAATATATTCCTGATGATCTACTTTGTAGCCTATTATTATATTATATAGCGATTTTACGTTTTTATTTATTCCGCAGTGTTTAAACAAGGTGTTTATTTTCTTCCAAAATCCATTTACTTATTTGCAGTCTATGAACAAATGTTTGTAAGTTTTGGGTTCATTGCAGATGTTACAAAACGGAGTTGAGCTTATTTTCCAAAGGAATCTTATTTCTTTCGATGGAATGATCTTATGAATTAATTTAAATTTAAATTGCTTCTAATTTGTGTATAGCTTTATATACATTTTCCCAGTTTATTATATTATCAAAATATGTATTCCATTATGTATGTATATAAGGAATAGAAAATTTACGACTTATAAATTGGTTATAAATTATTTTGTTGTTTGTGTTTACAAGTTCTAGAACTTTTCCGTTCGCTAAAAGTAAATTTAGAGTTAGGTTTGTTTTTACTTTTGATCATATAGAACAATGCGATTTTAAAATAGTTTTCCATGAGGTAGGTATTGCTTGTTTCAATCTACTTAATTCCGTAATCCAGTTATGTTTGTTTTTTAATTTTTTGTAAATTATATCTTCACTAATTTCGCCGTTATTATCGATAATGTCATTTATAAAGAGAATTCCGGATTTAATCCACTGTTTGAAGACCAAGCATTTTTTAAAAAACATAATTTCTTGATTACCCCATATGATTTGTTTTCGAATTTGTTCAAACGTTTTGCTTTTTATATTTTCTCCTCTTTTAATATCTAACCACGTTTCAATAATGTCTATATAAAAATCCGGTATTGAAAGATTATCGTAATTTTTTATGTTTTTCAGATTACCTAAATTCATATTGAATATAAGAAAGTTGTTTCCGAAATCTTTTAAAAAATAGTTAGGCAGTATTTTCCAGTTTGCTTCATCTTTCTCTCTTAGTTTTTTTATCCATTTTACTTTAAGGGATTTAAAGAATGATATGGTGTCAAGCATATCTAGTCCACCTTGATTTTTTTGTCCTATCAGTGTTGTTCGTTTTATTTTTTCACGTTTCCTATGCCATAAGAATTTATAAATAAGCGTGTCAATTTTTTTATTTTATCGAGTGGTGTTTTAGAGGATTGTACCAAGTATACAAATTTTGGCATACTTAATGTTTTAATAACTTTTATCTTTCCGAAAAATGTTAAATTTCGTTTAAGCCATTTGTTTATTAAATTCTCACTGTCAATTATTTTTCTTTCCCAGTTAAGTGAATTGCATTCAGTTTTGTTGCGGCCAAAATAAGTGCCTAAAGCTTTGATAGGTTTTTGAGCCCAATTAATATTTCCAATTTTGTCTACACAATTTTTTAATTTACCTACATATATCCCTTCTGTTTTTCCATGATTAAGAACTAATCCCGATTGTTTGCCAAAATTTTCTATGATATTTAAAGCTGTTATAATTTCATTTTTTGATCCAAGAAAAATAGTTGTATCGTCCGCCGTTTAATGGACATGTATTCCTGTGTTTAGGTTATTATTTCGTGCTAACCGTGGATAAAGCTGTATTCAACGTTATGTCAATATTTAATGAGTTTAGACTCCACAGCTCGTGTATGCATCATTTGCAGTTATATTTTTTTCAATTTACATGTATTTTACTAAATTGGCGTTATGAGTATAGACGATGGCACATGCATTTTGATTATATGTCTTTTCTTTATAACAAATAAAATAAGTGACAGACGAATATCTGTCATATTTTGTTTTTCTAATGTATATTTATAGTTTTAAAGAAATTATAAATTAGTTTTAGTCTTAATTAATATTTAATTAGTCTATGTTTTATCTGTTGTGACCTTCTTAATTGTCTACTTTACCAGCATGAAGAAACATTCAGCTAAACAAATAAAGAACCCAAAAGGCTGTACGTTTTATCACATTGGGCTCGGAGGAAGAAACGAAATTGATAGTAGGAAATGGGAAATATATACTCTAGAATCGATCCGGGCAAATTTAAGCCATACACAGGTACGTATACTCAAGTTAAGTCATACACAGGCAATATCTAATAAATATAATATACTCTTGCCATGATCAAGTTTAAGCCGCACACAGGTATACACACATTTAAGTCATACACAGGTAAGATCTGCTAAATATACATTCTAGTCACGATCCGGGCAAGTTTAATCCGCACACAGGTATACACACATTTAAGTCATACACAGGTAAGATCTGTTAAGTATACACTCTAGTCACGATCCGGGAAAGTTTAATTCGCACACAGGTATACACACATTTAAGTCATACACAGGTAAGTTCTAATAAATATATACTCTAGTCACGATCCTGCCAAGTTTAAGCCACACACAGGTATACACATATTTAAGTCATACACAGGTAGATCTGATAAATATATACTCTAGTCACGATAAAGGCAAGTTTAAGCCGCACACAGGTATACACACATTTAAGTCATACACGGGTAAGTTGTGATAAATATATACTTTAGTCATCTAGTATCATTCCGCAGACACATAATATGATACCCCACCCAGTCACATTATACTTTTACCGGGAGGACCAGTGGTAGTGCATTGAACCCATGGCCGGATGATCCCTGTGTGTAGGGAATTGAGTTTTATATAAATAAAGGGGCTATTATTTACCAGGGCCCTGTAGCTTTGAGTTATATATAGGGATAAAATAGGAAATCCGAAAATCCTCTTTTTCCATCCATTTATCCAAAACTATTATTCAATTTGAGATCTGAAGCATCATATAGTCATATCAAAAAGTAATTAGTTAAATAACAAGGGTTCTATTTCCATGAAGGGCCAAGTAGGGTCCCAAAAGGGTGGTTAAAAATGAGAAAGTTAAAAAATCTTCTTCTCAACCAGTCTGTGAAAATTGTTGATATTTAATATTTAATTGAAATTTACTTATTCATGCTATAGGAAAACGGGCAACAATCTCATGTGCCAACATAATGTTCAGTTTGATATCTAAAGCATTGTCGAGTAAATGAACAAGGGTTTGCAGTTATCACATATCAATGGTATAAATGACCCTGGGTTTATTAAAGGAATACTATAGGAATGTGAATTCTCCTATCCATCTGTTTAATAATATTTTTTTTTTAAATCTGAAGCATTGTCTTGTCATAGCAAATTCAATTTGAATTAATAAAAATGATTGTATTTCTCGTAAGGCGCTAGGCGGGGCCCAAATAGGGTTGAAATTGTGGGATATGGTATATAGGGGCCGCGATAGGGGGTCTTTATTTTTACATATGAATACTATGGGAAAACAAAACAAAAACATATCATTTTTACTCCCATTTGTACAAAAAAATGTCAATAAGAGACCTAAAGCATTGTCAGATCATAGCAAATATCTACGTGCAGGGAATTGAAATTTGGACAAATCAAACAACAGGCTAAATGTCAGGACTTTTGACGAAACTTAGTAATTACATTTTATGCAGTTGTAAGTATATTGTTAAAAGCAGACAACAAAGCTTGAAATAAATCAAACCTATTTTCCATTTGAGCAAACAAATAGCGCAATGTTTACAAGAATAAACTATGTACTATTTTCTTGTTTTTTTTACGCAGAGCAATTTCATGATTAATACGCAAATGCAAACAAACATGAAAGATGTCAACACGGTCTTCGTTGTTATGATGGAAACAGTGTTTTAAGGGATAAACAGCGTGATGCCATGTTATATTTCGCGAGAAAAAATAGATATTTAATTGTCATTTGCCTGTTGGATACGGGAAGGGTTATGAGTTTGCTGTACAGACAAAACAGTTGACGAACGTTGTTTTCAATGGCGTGGAAGCCATTTTGAAATGACAGTGATCATGTGACTGGAAAATTACGTGAAGCCGAAAGTAGTCCGGAACCAGTGATAGAGATAAATGTAATGCGCCGAATGTATTAGAGAGTGATAGTAGTGTTGTTAGTACAGCGCATGACATACACACAATAATCGATAACGGTACGTTAATACATTTGCTGTATTTTTTCACGCACTCCAGTTCTGTGCACAAAGGAAAGCAACTTTGTCGAGATCAGCCAGTGTCACTACATACTGTTATACTACAAATTACCCTATTTCGTATGACATACTTATTACGGATACGCCTGAAATTGGTCTCTGATATTATGTTCATTATACGAAATATGCATACTGTTATAAAATAAGTGTTTATCACAACTGAACCTAAATATACAATGTAATAGAAATCTATTCGTGTTATTTTTTTCAGCGCATAATAGACGTTCTAAAGATTGACATTGAAGGACCCGAGTGGGCGTCACTTTCTCAGATGAAGCATGCTGGTACCCTGAGATATGTACGCCAACTTTTGGTAGAATTTCACTATTGGCGTGGAAAGACGATATCTGTTCACGCACAATGGCTTGCCACATTTAGACATTTATACGAGGCCGGGTTCCGAATATTTAATAGGGAACGAGTCGTTTATCCTGGAGGAATAGGTTTTGTGAAACAATTAGACAAAACCATTGCATATCAAGTAGAAATATGTTTCATTAATATTAACTTCCGGTTTTGATAAAAAACGCTTTGTTTTGTAAATAACATTTGCTTATGGCAAATCTCTAGAACGCATTGACATACATCAAAACTAGCGAGCAATGTTATGATGATATATTCGTTCTTAGACAAGGAAATTGAATGGATTAGTGAAAAATAATATCATATACTTAATACCTTTGCGTATGCGGAGCCAATAGAAATTAAAATATAAATTGATTTGGGTAGCATTGAAAAAATTAAACACTTAAAACTAAATTTTTATAATGGATTTTTAGCAAGTTTATGTCAATGGCAGAAAACAATAATACTATATCAAAAATTAATAAATTAAAAATTAAACATGTCAAATTCTCTATTTGTAGCCGCAAACTATTACTTAGTAAAACAAACGACGATACGGCGGAGGGTATACAGACTTAACGCGACTTGTGGGCTAAATGCTCATATTGTGAAATATCCTAGTCAGACAGACATGTGTGGAGCGCATGTTCCTGTGGTAGAGCATCTGGGTGCTTTTGTTAGATTTAAGTATTTAAGTATGTTTTGGTGAATTAGGGGCCAGAACGTTAATATATGTTACAAAAACCACCGTCCTTCATTCATCCCAGCCGGGCCCGATTGACTCAGTCGGTAGCGCGTCTGATGTAGGGTCGTGGATTCGAATCCTCGCCCGGTTACAGTATCCGTGATGATTGATATACGACATTGCGTCTCATTATCATTCGTTTCTCACCGCTGATTCAGATTCAAGCCAAAGTAAGAACGTTATCAGTTACTTGCGGAGATGAGTGTGCTTAAGTACTTGTTAACCTTCCAGGATCCCAAGAAACAGTGACTATGTTAAATGATCGTTTGTTAGCCCTCGATGACATAAAATGACGCTAAATATTCATTCAATCAATCAATTTATTCATCCATTCATTCAAGTAAAAGTCAGTCAACCTGAAATAGTTTAATTAATATACATAATATTAGAAGTTTCTATTTTTATTCAAAAATGGCTTAAAGACGATCAATATTTCTTAAGTTCATAAGCAACCTTGTCTTTTTTCAATTAGTTGGAACGAATCCATTTATTACCGGGATACAGTTGACGAAGAGTATCACGAGTTGTCGTCCATATGTAACATTTAACACGAGGGGTTGAAACGGACAAACCAGGTTTTAATTGAAATAATGGGTGGTTAAACATTACAGACAGTAAATATTCAGTAAATCGCTAACGATGGTAGACACTTAGTTCGTTTAGTTACATTTGCGAGTATACATAAAGAAAACAAGGTGTACAGAAGAAATGATCGTTATTTACATTGGTTCTGTCGTCCTGTCCGTCCTTTTCAACACATCCAATCATTTTCCTCGTTTAAGAACGAATACAATTATAATACGTTCGCCCTCTTCAAAATGGAAATGTAATTTAGCGAATTACGTAAAATAATCTAGATTGTGTCTCTTTCTGCTCATTGCTTATTGACATTGCGCTTTATATACAGCATCATCGCATATTGAATATATTGAAAATAAGGTGATTTATTTTGTTAAAGTGGCACAAAATATCAAATATAACACAGATCTTTTGCTGAATACGTGCAAAGGTATAAAACAGCTTATATACAAAAGTTATTCTTTTTTGTTTAAACCTATAGTGTTTTAATAACGGGAACTGTTGCTAGTGAAATGAACAAAACAATGAGCTCATAACGGGATTTGAACCCGAATCGCCTGAGTTGAAGTCCATAGCTCGTTCCACGGTTACCGGAAGACATACTACAAAAGTGCTTGTTTTCTGTTGGATAATACGTTTGTGTGTGTTATATTTCTTTGCGAGTAATTAAACTAAATGTAGGTTAAACATGATTATTGATTGATTAAGGTGTGTCACCTGTTACGGCGCGGTTTTCTAGATTTATTGAAAATATATGAAACCAAACTCTTTCATTATTATTTTTTGTGTTCTTATTAAATGGGTGAAAAAATATATGCAAAGTTAGTCCTTATTGTCTTTTATAAAGAATGATTTCCCAGTTCGATTTTATTATTAGAAGTGTCCTTAGAAAGAAATGAAATGAAGTAAGTATGCGATAGTCTAAGTTGACCTTGTCGAAATACGAATCGCGCGCGGATTTGTCTGAACATTTTGGTCTATCATGATTTTATTTACATATCTACATGAAAAATATATCATGTTCAGACTTGGTCATCGTATAACCTCGTCAATTAATTTTTGCCCATTTAGCAACTTAAGTGAAGGGAAGCAATCACAGAAGTTTGTGTACGCCAGACATGTGTAATGACACGACTGCGCCAGTTCAAGTGATTTTGTAGCTAAATATTTCATGATGAAGTACGCCCATGGTTCTGCTGTGACTCCAGGGTTCGATGCAGAAAATGTCATATTAAATATAATTTTTCTTGCATGCCGGACAAGAATTTCTACGATCTTCCGAACCATCGTGCTATTGTCAATAGGCACACGCGATGCCACGATAACACGATGACACGATGGTGATAGCACGACAGTACGATAGCACGATGGTGAACGAGCGATGACACGATGACGAAGACGCGATGACACGATGACACGATAGTGATCGCATGACAGTACGATATTATTTCGCGACTTCGTCATCGTGCCACCGCTCCATCACCATCGTGCCATCGTACGGTCATCACCGTGCTGTCGTGACATCGCTCCTATTCGCATCTTCATCATCGTGTCATTGCTCCATCACCATTGTGCCATCACCATCGTGTCATCACTATCGTGCTGTCGCGGCATCGCTCTTTCACCATCGTGGCATCGCATCTTCACCATCGTGTCATCGTACCATCACCATCGTGCTATCGTAGCATCGCTTTCCTGTCTAACATGCGCATGAACTCACACTTGCGTCATGATGTCGTCTGACGAAGAAAGCAGGTTAATCTATATAATTAAGAAATAATCCCGAATACATGAAGGCGATGCTACGATAACACGGTGACACGATGTTGATGGTACAGCAGTACGATAGCACGATGGTGATTGTACGATGGCATGATGGCAATGGATCGAACCTCAAACCCATGTAAAATTCTTATACCTGAAGGAAATACGCTGGTTTTTATGATATGATTGGAATGTGTGGATTGATTAATGGCAATTGTGTAAGTCTGATACATTGCAAGTTTGAACCTCTGTCGTATGTTGGACGGTTAACGTTAGACTACTTGTCGGACCTGAGAGGCATGTAGCATTATGACGTATGATATAATGCTGCTGCTGCTGCTGCTGCTGCTGCTGCTGCAGCTGATGATGATGATGATGATGATGATTTTTTTTTATATAGCCCTTACCCTAACCCATAAAGCTGAAAAAAATGTTGGGATTAGATTTAGATATATATACAAGGTTACCAACTTCACACTGTGCTTTTTCACGTTTTTATTCAAAATATAGAAACGGAACTCACTTTTCCCTCCATCAACCTGACATCGAATGAATTATGAAAGCTCCAATCTGATTGGTCGGATGAACTTCATTGAAGATTTAAAAAAAAAAAGTTTTTTCTTTTGCTTTTTGGCAATTATTTTCAAAGGGGGGGGGGGTTCTTTATTGGTAAAGGGGGTAATCCAAACACCGATACTGCCGCCTGTCCCGCCACCTTGGTTAAATGTGGCATCTTCCGTTATCGTGTTGAATATCGTTTATGATATTGGTCTAAGCGAAGGTTAAAGTTGTTCTCATGCCGCCAACACGTGTTTGGGCGCCGGTCGGCCGGTAAGATCGACGTTTGTCGTTCCGTATGTTTGTGTCTGTGGGCGCGTAGGGTTCTTGTTGCGCAAAACGGGTCATTGTGAAGGGTCCGACAAACATTTTTTTATTTATCTCTTCATTTCTTTGATTATTGGTTTATATCCTATTGAATGTTATAATTGCCTTCTTGATTTTAATGTTTTTTTTATGTTGAAAGTGGGGGTGGTGCGTAACTAATATTGCAAGAACTTATTGCCCAAACTGTTTGTTTATTATGTGAATTAAGGAATAAAATATGTTTAAGCCACCGACGTGGCACGTGGTGCGATCCCCGTCCGTCAAGTTCGCTTCAGTATTATAAGCAATAATTCAATACACAAATAATCATTTAACCATTTTAACGACAATCCAGTTGTTTGAATCAAACAATCAGAAACACTATCAAAATCGCGTTATATACACATTTTTTTATCAAAGCAAGCGAAGGGAAAAAAATAATGATCTCGCAACTAACTGAAACCCAACCGGTTGTAATTAATCTCTGTCGGCTGTAGAAAGGCCCAGCTCTCTCGCATGGGTCCGGTACATAACAACGACATTTGAGCACGTTGATTGGTCAGTTGTCTCGGCGACAGTTGAATGACGTCACGGTTTGTTAAGCCCACTATGACTTGTGGGACAGGCTCAGAGCTCCCTGCTTATTATCTTATGCTTGTTATAATGTAGTAACATTTCACCTACTGATGGCGGATGGCTGCATCCACGTCTGCAGAGACCATGCAACAGATACATGGTATAATGTACAAATGATTTCTCCCACTTATGGGGATGGCTGCATCCACGTCTGCAGAGACCATGCCGCAGATACATGGTATAATGTACTAATGTTCCTACCACTGATGGCGATGGCTGCATCCACGTCTGCAGAGACCATGCTGCAGATACTTGGTATAATGTACTAATGTTTTCCCCACTGATGGGGATGGCTGCATCCACGTCTGCGGAGACCATGCTGCAGATACTTGGTATTATGTACTATGTTTCCTCCCACTGATAGGGATGGCTGCAACCACGTCTGCGGAGACCATGCTGCAGATACTTGGTATAATGTACTAGTGTTTCCTCCCACTGATAGGGATGGCTGCAACCACGTCTGCGGAGACCATGCTGCAGATACTTGGTATAATTGACTAATGTTTCCTCCCACTGATGGGGATGGCTGCAACCACGTCTGCGGAGATCATGCTGCAGATACTTGGTATAATGTACTATGTTTCCTCCCACTGATGGGGATGGCTGCAACCACGTCTGCGGAGATCATGCTGCAGATACTTGGTATAATGTACTATGTTTCCTCCCACTGATAGGGATGGCTGCAACCACGTCTGCGGAGACCATGCTGCAGATACTTGGTATAATGTACTAATGTTTCCTCCCACTGATAGGGATTACTGCAACCACGTCTGCAGAGATCATGCTGCAGATACATGATCTACTGTACTAATTTTTCCCCACCTGATGGTGATGGCTGCATCCACGTCTGCAGAGACAATGCTGCAGATACTTGGTATAATGTACTATGTTTCCTCCCACTGATAGGGATGGCTGCAACCACGTCTGCGGAGACCATGCTGCAGATACTTGGTATAATGTACTTATGTTTCCTCCCACTGATAGGGATGGCTGCAACCACGTCTGCGGAGACCATGCTGCAGATACTTGGTATAATTGACTAATGTTTCCTCCCACTGATGGGGATGGCTGCAACCACGTCTGCGGAGATCATGCTGCAGATACTTGGTATAATGTACTATGTTTCCTACCACTGATGGGGATGGCTGCAACCACGTCTGCGGAGATCATGCTGCAGATACTTGGTATAATGTACTATGTTTCCTCCCACTGATAGGGATGGCTGCAACCACGTCTGCGGAGACCATGCTGCAGATACTTGGTATAATGTACTAATGTTTCCTCCCACTGATAGGGATTACTGCAACCACGTCTGCGGAGATCATGCTGCAGATACATGATATACTGTACTAATATTTCCCCACCTGATGGGGATGGCTGCATCCACGTCTGCAGAGACAATGCTGCAGATACTTGGTATAATGTACTTTGTTTCCTCCCACAGATAGGGATGGCTGCAACCACGTCTGCGGAGACCATGCTGCAGATACTTGGTATGATATACTATGTTTCCTCCCACTGATAGGGATGGCTGCAACCACGTCTGCAGAGACCATGCTGCAGATACATGGTATACTATACTAATGTCCCCCCCACCACTGATGGGGATGGATGCACAATTGTTTGAAAAGATCATGCTGCAGATACTTTGTATAATGTACTAATATTTCTCATACAGATAGAGTTGGTTGTATCCACGTCTGCAGAGACAATGCCGCAGATACTTGGTATAATGTACTAATGTTTCCCCCACTGATGGAGATGGCTGCACACTCGTCTGCAGAGACAATGCGGCAGATACTTGGTATAATATACTAATGATTTCCCCCTCTGATGGGGATGGCTGCACACTCGTCTGCAGAGACAATGCCGCAGATACTTGGTATAATGTTCTAATGTTTCCCCCACTGATGGGGATGGCTGCACACCCGTCTGCAGAGACAATGCTGCAGATACTTGTTATAATGTACTAATGTTTCCTCCCAATGATAGGGATGGCTGCACACTCGTCTGCAGATACCATGCTGCAGATACTTGGTATAATATACTAATGTTGCCTCCCACTGATGGGGATGGCTGCACACTCGTCTGCAGAGACCATGCTGCAGATACTTGGTATAATGAACTAATGTTTCCCCCATTGATGAAGATGGCTGCACACACGTTTGCAGAGACGATGCTGCAGATACTTGGTATAATGTACTAATGTTTACCCCACTGATGGAAATGGCTGCACACTCGTCTGCAGAGACCATGCTGCAGATACTTGGTATAATGTACTAATGTTTCCTCACACTGATGGGGATGGCTGCACACTCGTCTGCAGAGATCATGCTGCAGATACTTGTAATAATGTACTAATGATCCTCCACTGATGGGGATGGCTGCACACTCGTCTGCAGAGACCATGCTGCAGATACTTGGTATAATGAACTAATGTTTCCTCCCACTGATGAAGATGGCTGCACACACGTTTGCAGAGACGATGCTGCAGATACTTCGTATAATGTACTAATGTTTCCCCCACTGGTGGAAATGGCTGCACACTCGTCTGCAGAGACCATGCTGCAGATACTTGGTATAATGTACTAATGTTTCCTCACACTGATGGGGATGGCTGCACACTCGTCTGCAGAGACCATGCTGCAGATACTTGGTATAATGTACTAATGATCCTCCACTGATGGGGATGGCTGCACACTCGTCTGCAGAGACAATGCTGCAGATACTTGGTATAATGTACTAATGTTTCCTCACACTGATGGGGATGGCTGCACACTCGTCTGCAGAGACAATGCCGCAGATATTTGGTATAATGTACTAATGTTTCCCACTACTGATTGGGATGGCTGCACACTCGTCTGCAGAGACAATGCCGCAGATACTTGGTATAGTGTACTTATGTTTCCTCCCACTGATTGGGATGGCTGCACACTCGTCTGCAGAGACAATGCCGCAGATACTTGGTATAATGTACTAATGTTTCCCACCACTGATGGGGATGGCTGCACACTCGTCTGCAGAGACAATGCCGCAGATACTTGGTATAATGTACTAATGTTTCCCCCACTGATGGGGATGGCTGCACACTCGTCTGCAGAGACAATGCCGCAGATACTTGTTATAATGTACTAATGATTCCTCCCACTGATAGAGATGGCTGCACACTCGTCTTCAGAGACCATGCTACAGATACTTGGTATAATGTACTAATATTTTCCCCACTGATGGGGATGGCTGCGCCGTCGACTGCACGTAGGATGCCGCAGATACTTGGTATAATGTACTAATGGTTCTCCCCACTGATGGTGGATGGCTGCACCCACGTCTGCAGAGACCATGCCGCAGATACATGATATAATGTACTAATGTTTCCACCACTGATGGTGGATGACTGCCCCCACCTCTACACAGACCATGTCGCAGATACATAATATAATGTACTAATGTTTCCCCCACTGATGGTGGGTGGCCTCATCCACGTATGCAGAGACAATGCGACGTATGTGTATACTTTGTTCATCATGTCCCTATTGTAAATGCGTTCAATAAAACATAGTATATACTATTTTAATTGTGTACCATTTCGTCCATAGCTTGTTTTAAACTGGCTACATAATTATAACTGTTACAATAGGTGCTTAGGAATTACAGGATAAATAGCAACATGCGATTCCTGCTCTCTATCATTTTATGCTCAGTTAATACTGTACACTTTTTTGAATAGCCGACAGTACGATCCCATTAGAAGATGGAGGTTAATTATGTCATTGTAGTTCATTTCATGAATCGTGAATAAAATATCGGCATCATGAATAAAACATCGGCATTTTTCGTTACATTCGTCATATATCACTTATATGTATTGGCCAACGAGTGATATTACCACGGTCACGTGATTTCATATTTTCCAAAATATGTCGAACAGAGTGTCCGTAATATACGATATGCTTTATAAATTTATTGTAAGTAACTCATGCACACAAATTCATGTAGGAATTACGTTTTTTCTCAATCAAATGGTAGTATTTACTCCAAAACCAGATATTTCATCAAACAGATTTGAATTAGTGATACACGTTAACGTGAAGTATTCTGCTGTTAAAGTTAAAAATAATCCGTCTGTGATGTTTTCGAGTTTTTAATCACTATTTACGCAGTTTTTGTTGTTGTTGTGTGGTGTTCAGCGTTGCTTTCAACCATTTATCAGTCATAACGCGACTGGGTCTGCTACCTAGAGACAGTATTCTGAGCGCTGCCTCACTAGTGTATCATACCGCAGACACATGCTATGATACCCCATCCAGTCACATTATGCAGACACACTGCTGATCAGACTTAGAATCTCCTAATGCTAAGCGCCAATCGAGGAAGTACAATTATCCAAGTCTTTGCTATAGCCCACCAGTGATCGAACCCACGATATTCCGCAAGCGTTGTTACAATAAACTGAGGAACAACAATAGTCTTAGGAACATATCCTCCTCGGATATATGTGTTATGTTTGTTACATTAGTCGGTCGTGTTATCGTATCCCCTCCCGGTCACCATCTGTGGGATGGTTGGTCATTAACTTTGTTCTCCGGTCCACGAATATCCCCTCTGGATATGTAGGGAAGTAGTCATTGACTTCCATAGATAATGTGTGTCTTGAAATAGTGAACCCTCCCATATCCCAGTGATGATAAATACTTTCGTTGCCCGCTGTCATATAACAAAAAAGATTGTTGAAAAATGCGAAAACAAAGATTGAAACATTAACTAACATCTAGTTTAACTTTTCTTACTTACTTTTTTTACTTAGTTATTTAAATAAAATGAAAAGAAACTGGATAAGTTTAGTTTAAACAAATTCACAAATTGTTTACAATTACATTGGAAAATATCACATATAAATTAACATATGCGTATACAATTATGAAAGTGATTTAGAAAAAAAGCTTATATATTTTGTGAATCTGTCTCCCTAAGTTAAATGAATTAGTAGCACATGGCCGGTTACCAAGCAATAGTGGAAAAAAAGATTGTATACGCATGTACGTGTTGTTGCATATACTTAACGCTTTAAGTAGTGAATGAAAAAAAAATATTGCTAATAAATGTTCGTTAAGGTAATTAAAGCATATTAATGAAAAATTATACACTGTAATTGTGAATAAACATTGCTTATGAACGCGGACTTATTTATAACAAGTAATATATAAAATGTTTGCATTGCAAACAAAGAATAGTGTCCAATATAAATAGAACAAACATATTCACCGTCATTCTGTTGACGCATTAGATGATTGATCAGAAGACGGTATAGAAGCATTAAGATAGGACACAATCCAATGTATAAATATTGTGTTATACTTGTGTGTATGGCGTTTTATAATCAATGGCAACTCCAGGTTTCCAACTTTACTTTATTGAACACGTAATTTCACAAATAGTTAAATATTTAAGTACATAATTTTTTATACACTGTACAAATATTTTCAAAATACAAAAGTATAAACGATACACATAACATCATGGCGACAAGATTACAAATGTCTACAAAGGTAGCGACCACATTGCGTGTAACACTTGTATCATACAATGGATGTGAGGATTAAACAATGCCGTGTTGTCTAATTCATTTTTGGAGTTACTAAGATATGTTACCAAAAACGAAAAGTAAGTGTTTTTTTTTATAAAAAAAAGATATTGGTATGTTAGTTTAAGATACACGCACTCGCACGAATTAACAAACGAACCGCACTCGCACGAATTAACAAACGATCCGCACTCGCATGAATTAACAAACGATCGTTCGCACGCGTGCACTTATATGTACAATACATATTGCACAAGATCAAGCACGCATGCACGCATGCACGCACGCACGCACGCACGCGTGAATTATAACACCAAATACTAGGCACGCCCATTCTATTAGTATTTATTATGTAACTATTAATGTAACGAAAGTTAACTTTTATAAGAAATAGTTTCCATGAATTAAAATTTACACTCTGTAGATTTTTCAAAGTATCACATATATTTGCCCACCACACATATCCATCTAACAACTAAATATAGGTGCATGTTATGTGTTATTATTATTTAGTGCAAACAACACATGGAAGTTCACGTCCCATCACATATGGTGGACAAGGTAAAGCGCCACATCTCACTTCTACAAAATATAGCAAATAACCGTTTTGATCTGCACTACCATATTTAAGAGTTTCTGGTATAGCATCGACGCAATGGTAATCTCCCTTGGCTGTATGTGTGTCATGTCCCGCCATTAAATATCACCAATACTCCCGCGTCCACCCGTCACAACAGGTTGTCTTTCCTGGAATCAAGATATGCGACGTACGTTCGGTTTCACACACAACACATAGTACATTTGAATTATGGAAAGATTTTCCAAATATAGCATTTGCTCGATTTGCTTGGTGTTCGTATTCCACTCCGTAAACATAAGCACCGACGCCATTTTGTGTGTCGTCGTGTTTTCCCCCGACTGGTTCTCGAGGAAGACACAACGTGCTAGAGGATCCTCCGCTATGTGTAAAATGGCCACCAGCCGCATTTCCATCATAAACGGTTCTGGATCCGTTTTGTGGACACTGCATTCTTCCCCACAAAATATAAGTAGTTCCAGGTTTCATAGTGACACGTATCGATGGTTACATCCATTTTAGTGCTACTGTACTAGACGTAATATAGGAAACTGTGCGCGTACACGCGTTATTACAGTAAAGCCAGGCAACATTTAACATTTATCTTCTTAATCTATGTTCCTACAATGTGTTTGTATAATACGTTAGGTTAGCTACCACAATTGCGTTTTCCATAGACTTACATTATAACATTTGACTTCATTGTCACTAGTTTGCCGCCCGACAAATAAAGTAGTCCAAGACTCAAATGAAACTATCCTAATAAATGAATCAAAATTTTCCCTTTTTGCTTTTATTGTCCCAAAAGTTGGGATATCCTCACTTTTAGCATAAAGCAATATAAATCTCACCAATTTTACTTGCCATACAGTTTCCTTAATACAACGACATTAGTCAGTCGGAGTAACATAAATGTGATTTTTCATTGAAACAAATATAATATACTTACATTTTATTGTGCTCATTTTCCAGTTTGACATTCTCATCCAACCAGCAATAAGCTTACTATAATAATATATGCACTGAACATAAGAGTCTTCGTCTTAATGGTGGTAGTTGGCCATATATGCTAAACACGTGTGCGGTCTGAAACTTGTAAGCCAAAAATATTTCAGCGATAAGATAATCACAAGGGTTTAATTATTACGCATTCAGAAGTTTATGTGTGTGAGGTTGAGAGAGGAGTGTGGCATAATCGACTCAAACATCGTTGTTTGTATAAGTAATTTTTATTCACATACATATACGTTCAAAGTCACAAATCTAACATTTTAAACTCGCTTTCGCTCGTTCAAACTAAACCTAGTCTAAACTGACATGTTACCAGATACGCATCACCTTCTAACTGACTGACCTATCTCTCTACCTATCTGTCTCGAACCGAATAACCAACTATGTTATGATTGGTCAATTCATTGCTACCTTTCAATTGGTCAGATATTTAATTACAGACCTTAAAATCCCACCCATAAAACCTACTGTCAACTACACATCAAGATAACCCTATGGCTATTATTTATCTCCAGGAGCCTGTCATTATATCTTATTAACCCGTTATATGTTTATGTAGTGACATGGATAACCTTGTTGAATACAAATAATTTCTACACTTCTAAACCACAATTTAAGAAGTTTATACAATTCTAAACTACGATAATATAACAGAAATGCAGTTTGATAATGATGACATATTGTTTGAGAGAGAGAGAGAGACAGAGACAGAGACACAGAGAGAGAGAGAGAGAGAGACAGAGACAGAGAGAGAGAGAGAGAGAGACAGAGAGATAGAGAGAGAGAGAAAGAGAGAGAGAGAGAGAGAGAGAGAGAGAGAGAGAGAGAGAGAGAGAGAGAGAGAGAGTGTGTGTGTGTGTGTGTGTGTGTGTGTGTGTGTGTGTGTGTAAAAAGAGAGGTGGAGTGTGAGACAGAAAGGAGATGAGAAACAGAGAGGATGAAGTGTAAATGAGAGGGGGGTGGAGTGTGAGACAGATAAATATATATATATATATGTATATATATATATATATATATATATATATATATATATATATATATATATATATATATACAGAGAGAGAGAGAGAGAGAGAGAGAGAGAGAGAGAGAGACAAACAGACAGACAGTAAAATAATATATTACCCGTGAAAGTTTGGCTTTGTTTGAAACAATGCATTAATGTCTTTTGCCGTGCCAAACATTGGACCAGTGCGATGGTTTTATGATCGTACTCAATTTTGCTAACCTAGGTTGCCAGTGGTTGGCAGTATTAGATTGTCTTAATTATTCAATGAGGTATGTGTGTTTTCTATTATATTGACACTTTGGAATACCCAGCAACATAAACGAAGTACGAGAATAATATTGAATATCACAATACAACCTCAAAGCAACCAAGAATTTTTAGAAATTTAAAATTATTTTTGATTGAGATTGTTTCAAGTCTCATACGAATGTTCAAAATAAGAAAGCATATGAGCTCAACTGAAGGCCTGGCATTGTAAAGACACCGTCGCCACAATCGCAACATAAATATTAAAAAGGAATAATATATATATTATAAAAAACAATACAAACATACAGGAAATGTGATAATAGGGGTGGTCAGTCGCACACATTACATACATGCAGAAGATGTGATAACAGGGATCTTCAGTCGCGGACAAAACAAACATGCAGAAGATGTGATAACAGGGGTCGTCAGTCGCGGACAATACAATCATGCAGAAGATGTGATAACAGGGATGTTCAGTCGCGGGCAATACAAACCTAGCAGAAGATGTGATAACAGGGATGGTCAGTCATGGACAATACAAACATGCAGAAGATGTGATAACAGGGGTGTTCAGTCGCGGACAATACAAACATGCAGAAAATGTGATAACAGGGGTGGTCAGTCGCGGACAATACAAACATGCAGAAGATGTGATAACAGGGGTGATCAGTCAAGAACAATACAAACATGCAAAGATGTGATAACAGGGGTGTTCAATCGCGGATAATACATACATACAAAAGATGTGATAACAGGGGTGGCCAGTCGATGACAATACAAACATGCAGAAGATGTGATAACAGAGGTGTTCAGTTACGAACAGTACATACATACAGAAGATGTGATAACAGGGATGGTCAGTCATGGACAATACAAACATGCAGAAGATGTGCTAACAGGGGTGTTCAGTCACGGACAATACAAACATGCAGAAAATGTGATAATAGAGTAGGTCACTCGCTGACAATACAAACATGCAGAAGGTGTGATAACAGGGATGGTCAGTCAATGACAATACAAACATGCAAAGATGTGATAACAGGGGTGTTCAGTCGCGGACAATATATACATACAGAAGATGTGATAACAGGAGTGGTCAGTCATGGACAATACAAACATACAGAAGATGTGATAACAGGGGGGTGTTCAGTCGCGGACAATACAAACATGCAGAAAATGTGATAATAGGGGTGGTCACTCACTGACAATACAAAAATGACGAAATGTGATAACAGGGTTAGTCAGTCAAGGACAATACAAACATGCAAAGATGTATTACCAGGGGTGTTCAGTCGCGGACTAAACAAACATGCAGTAGATGTGATAACAGGGATGGTCAGTCGCGGACAATACAAACATGCAGAAGATGTGATAACAGGGGTGGTCAGTCGCGGATAATACAAAAATGCAGAAGATGTGATAACAGGGGTGGTCAGTCGCAGACAATACAAACATGCAGAGGATGTGATAACAGGGGCGATCAGTCAAGGACAATACAAACATGCAGAGGATGTGATAACAGGGGTGGTCAGTCAAGGACAATACAAACATGCAGAGGATGTGATAACAGGGGTGGTCAGTCACGGACAATACAAACATGCAGAAGATTTGATAACAGGGGCGGTCAGTCGCGGACAATACAAACATGCAGAAAATGTGATAACAGGGGCGGTCAGTCAAGGAAAATACAAACATGCAGAGGATGTGATAATAGGGGTGGTCAGTCAAGGACAATACAAACATGCAGAGGATGTGATAACAGGGGTGGTCAGTCAAGGACAATACAAATACGCAGAGGATGTGATAACAGTTGTGGTCAGTCACGGACAATACCAACATTCAGAAGATGTGATAACAGGGCAAGTCAGTCACCGACAGTGCCAACATGCAGAAGATGTGATAACATGGGTGGTCAGTAACAGATAATACCAACATGCAGAAGATGTGATAACAGTTTTGGTCATTCACGGACAATGCCAACGTGCAGCAGATGTGATAACAGTGGTGGTCAGTCACGGACAATACCAACATGCAGAAGATGTGATAACAGTTGTGGTCAGTCACGGACAATACCAACATTCAGAAGATGTGATAACAGTTGTGCTCAGTCACGGACAATACCAACATGCAGAAGATGTGATAATAGGGCTGGTCGGTCACCGACAATGCCAACATGCAGAAGGTGTGATAACATGGGTGGTCAGTCACAAACAATACCAACATGCAGAAGATTTGATAACAAAGCTTGTTAGTCACGGACAATACCAATATGCAGAAGATATGGCTATAAATGTTTTCGCCTGAAAACAAATTAAATTGAAATAAAATAAATGAATTCCTATTAATATGCAATCTGGTTTTATTTTGACTTTTGAATACCAAACAATAATGCGAAATGATATAGCCAACAGAAACCGGCCGCGTTCATGTGCGTTTTGAATGCATTAAAAATCGGCCCACATATAGGACACCACAATGTATTTATTTGGTTACATGATACGTAGAATATATCACAAGGTAAAACGCCGTGCAAATGTTACATACAAACTACAGAGAGAACTCAATGTTAAATGACTCAGCATACAAACAGCAAAAAATTAAACATCTAAAAAATTTTAATGTTTCTTCTGATATCTTTTTTGAATATCTTAAAGGTATTATTCTGTTTGATATATATATATATGCTTATAATGCCGCTGAAAAATAGTTAAATCACCATTTAATACGCCGAACGTAAGATGTGCACGCTGATTTCAGGTTGCATATAGATACAATCATTCAACAGTTGAATCGCGTAAATTGTGTTGGTATATACATATTATAATATCTGCATCAGCGTAGGCATTCGCGTACGTCTTCCAGGTGGGGAATAATGACATATTCAACATAACGAAAGAACGTGGAAATGAAAAATAGTCAATAAACTAAAAGCATGTAACATCATCAATTATAAAGCGACTTGCTTTGTATTATATTTACAAATGTAGATCTGATTCCAAACTACAATGTACCGTATACTGACCAGCGAGAAATTGTCACAAATATGTAAATACAAGGTACTTTGTCCTGTATACTGAACAGCAAGAAATTGTCACAAATATGTAGATGCAAGCTTCTTTGTCCTGTATACTAAACAACCAGACATTGTCACAAATATGTAAAGCTGCCTTGTCCTCTATAATGACCAACCAGAAATTGTCACAAAAGTGTAAATGCATACTACTTTGTCCTGTTTACTGACCAGCCAGAAATTGTCATAAATATCTAAATGCAAGCTGGCTTGTCTTGTTTATTGAACAGCCAGAAACTGTCACAAATATCTAAATGCAAGCTTCTTTGTCCTTTAAACTGACCAGCCAGTAATTGTCACAAATATCTAAAAGCAAGCTGCCTTGTCCTGTGTACTGAACATCCTGAAATTGTCACAAATATGTTAATACAATACAATACAATACAATACAAATCCTTTATTTCGTAAATAGAGGCCTCCGGCCCAAAATACATATCATTATTTACAAACATTTAGTAGTGTCAAAATATGAAATGAAATATGGCATACAATTTATGTGGAAATATTTCTTTTCTATTATAATTGTGATTCATTTCGTACCAAAATAAAATGGATATATGCAGCTAGTTTCCTAAGTTTGAAGGTGTCATTTAGTTGTAGTAGCTGATAAAAATCTTCTAAGTTATTTTCCCCGGAATACCAAGACTGTAAACATTGTAGTCTCAGATCCGCATATCTCGGACACAGAAAAAATACATGATATTCGTCTTCTATAACGTTTATATTCGCATGAATATAACAATATGTACACTTTCGGTCTTGCCTTTCAATATTTTCGTGACGACCAGTTTCTATTTTGAGCTTGTGACTAGAACATCGAAAACGGGCAAGAGATTTTTTATGTAAAAAGGGAATTTCAATACAAAGATACTTTTCTGGATTTAGTAAAGTTTTGAAGTACTTATAAGTGTCACAACGTGTGGATTCTGCAATACTACCATGCCAGTACTGGGTCATGCAATCTGATAGTCGTTGTTTAAATGCTAAAATAAACATATTAATATCCCCCACTTCATGTGAAATCCAAACATACCCGAATCCATATCGAAACAATAATTTCTTAACACTTGAAGCCCAAGTTTTTCTTCCAACATCATCTAAATCTTTAAGCATTCTATAACAATGTTTTGGATATCGGTGATTTGGCATATGTATTATTTTACACCAGTACTTAATGCAATTTGTATGATAAGTAACGCACAAAGGAAGCCTTCCGCACTCGCCGAGCGCTACGCTATTATTTACAGAACTATTAACACCTAAGAAGTATTTACAAAAATCAGCCTGAACTGACTCAATTGCACTTGAATATTCGTAACCCCATATCTCTGATGCATAACATAATATAGGTTTTACCATTGAATCAAACAATTTAAAAAGTTCATTATGTAAAAATCGTCCAAATGGCCTTTGATAATTTCGAATAGAATATATAGCTTTTTTGGCCTGTGTCGCAAGTTTGCTTTTGGCGGAAGTCCACGACAGTTTGGGTGTCAACAGAATGCCCATGAATTTATACAACGACGTTGTTTTTATGAGATTTCCTCTGTACGACCAATTTTCATATAAACGAAGTCTGCCACCATTTCTAAATACAATAATTTCAGTTTTCTTAAGATTAATGTTCATGCCTGTAGAAATGCAAAAATCATTTAATACATTTAGTTGAATCTGTAGCTTTGACGCAGTCTCAGCTACGCTTGTTACATCATCAGCAAATAATAAATACATGATATCAGGTATATCGTTAGAGACAAATATTCCAGTACCACAGCGTTCTCTAAATAATGTACAAAGGTCATTGATATAAAGTGAAAATAAAATAGGACTACTTATGTCCCCCTGTCTCGTTCCAATATTACATGGGAATGGATCAGTAATACCATTTGGCGTACGTATGGAACATTTAGTTTTACTATACATAGATTTAAATACAGATAAAATTTTACCATGAATGCCTTTACGCGCAATACTATTAAATAATTTATTATGAATTAAAGTGTCAAACGCTTTGCTAAAGTCTACGAAAAGACAGTAAAAACGCCCTCCTTTCTTTGAAATATATTTCTGTACAAGTGCTTGTAAGGAGAAGATGTTATCTATTGCAGAATAACCAGATCTGAAGCCTGCTTGCGCCTCATCAATCTTATGTTCACGCTCAGCCCAACTGTAAATTCTTTGCGTAGCAATATTAGAAAATATTTTGTACATAATGCTTATTAGCGAAATTCCTCTGTAATTATTTGCGTCGTCTTTTAATCCGGATTTGTGTATTGGGCATAGAATACTTTCTGACCAAGCATCTGGATAGGTACCGCTATCTAAGATTTTGTTAAATATTGTATTTAGATATGGGACAACTTCAGTTTCCGTATTTTTAAAAAAGTCTGCTCCGATTCCAGAAGGGCCTGAACTCTTACCGGATTTCAATCTCCGGATTCCTGAAATAATGTCTGCGTCTGTAATCGGGTCATTTAGCACGTCTGCGGTGATGTCAATATTTATCAAAGCATTATCATCTTGTAAATCAAGTTCAATATTCGAGTTGTCTTCAATGTATAAAAGTTTACGGAAATATTCAATCCATTCTTCATTCGATATATTATACTTTTGATGAGAGAACTGTTTTGATTCTTTAATTTTTTTCCAAAAAGAAGAGGGATCGGTACGCGAATCTATTAAATCTTGTCGTTTTTTTGTTTCATATTGTCGTTTTTTTAATTTACAAATATTTTTAAAGGCATTTCGTTCATTCTTGTACGTAATAAGATCATTTTCTAAACTTGTTGTTCGGAATTTTCGCAGTAATGAATATTTTCTTTGTTTAAGTGTTTCGCAATCTGCATCCCACCATGGAGGATGTTTGTTACTGTTATGGTTATAATGTTTATTTTTAAGACGCATTGATTCAGCTGCAGATTTATATGTGTCTGTCAGCATAATTACTGCTTTATTTATATCAGAGTTTACATAATTCATTATATCATCACGAGATGTGCGTAAAAGTTCTCGGAATTTTTCTATAAAAGTATCTCGGTACCTATCTTGCCATCTGTATTTTACATATTCTTTCATATTTACAGTAGGTATATTGATCTCAGGACCATTTGGAATATCCCTTTTTGTAGTAAACTTCAACTGACATTTAATTGGAAAATGTACCGAATCGTCACGATTTTCAACGTTAAAATCAGAAATATTTGTAAAAAGATCGCTTGATACAATATTGTAGTCAACTACACTAGCTCCATTATTAGCTATACATGTAAAATTACCTTTTACATCACCAAAAAGTCTACCATTTAAAATATGCATATTATTACAGCTGCATAATTCAACTAGGGATTTGCCAAAATTATTATATCTTAAAGAATCCATATTATTTCTTGGCATATCAAAGTCATCTCCATCGTAATCCGTGTCTCCAAAAACAAAATTTAAAGTATCGTTAGGTATATAGTCACGAAAATCTTTTGTTCTAGAATTCAGATCTCCTGCCAAAAATATATTACAATCTGGATATATTGATCTTAATTCAAGTATGTTATTCTCTAACAGCAAAATACCATTGGAATCAGCTAAATGATCATAAATTCTGGAGCCTTCAGGTGACACATATGCAAAATACATAATAATATCATTCACACCTTGAAAATTTGAACACTCAAGATATAAAATTACACAATTATTTAAATGATTAAATATACGTTTTACTAAATTTTGTTTGATAAGACAATCTTTAACAAACACTCCTACACCTCCACTATTTCTTACAGCATTTGGTGCTTTATTTCGGACACAATCAAAATACGTATAAGATTCTAGAAAGCCAATAAATTCTCCAGTAAAATTACTCCAAGTCTCAACTAATGCTATCATATCGAATTTATACAAGTAGTTCTTTACATCACTATTACCCCAATATTTATTTAAACCTTCAATGTTCCACGTGACAATGTTCATAAAATATTCACTGTTTATATATGTTAATTCGTTGTCATTTGGTGTGCCTTGGCCCGCTTCCTAGTCATCGTCCGATTTTCCACCCTCAGTCTCGTCTTCGCTTGCCGTTCTCCTGACGTCATTCGGTCTGCCACCCCTTCCAGTACTACTGGCCAATCGTGCAGTGTTGACTTCTCGTGGCCGCCAACGTGTCCCTGTGCCTCTACCAATCAAAACAACGCTTTCCGTCTCGTCATCATACCGATACACATTGTTTTCAATTGTAAGTTTATCATATTTTACTACGGCGTATTTACCGTCGTTCCTTGCCTCAATCATCATTTTCCCGAGCTCACGCCTGTGTCGTTTTACGCGCTCTGTGTAGTCTTGATTGACCGAAAACGGTGATGAACGATCGAATGCTTCAGAGGCTTTACGTAAAATCTGTTCACGGTCTTTAAATTTTGTGAATTTTACGATGATTGTACATTTAATGCAAGCTACTATGTCCTGTACACTGAACAGCCAGAAATTGTCACAAATATGTAAATACAAGGTACTTTGTCCTGTTTACAGACCAGCCAGAAATTGTCACAAATATATAAATGCAAGCTTCTTTGTCCTGTACACTGAACAGCCAGAAATTGTCAAAAATATGTAAATACAAGGTACTTTGTCCTTTTTACTGACCAGCCAGAAATTGTCACAAATATGTAAATGCAAGGTACTTTGTCCTGTATACTGACCAGCCAGAAATTGTCACAAATATGTAAATGCAAGCTTCCTTGTCCTGTGTACTGAACAGCCTGAAATTGTCACAAATATGTAAATGCAAGCCACTTTGTCCTGTATACGGAACAGCCAGAAATTGTCAAAAATATGTAAATGTAAGCGATTTAGTCCTGTATACAGACCAGCCAGAAATTGTCACAAATATGTAAATGCAAGCTACTTTGTCCTGTATACTGAACAGCCAGAAATTGTCACAAATATGTAAATACAACCTTCTTTCTCCTGTATACTGACCAGCCAGAAATTGTCAAAAATATGTAAATGCAAGCTACTTTGTCCTGTATACTGAACAGCCTGAAATTGTCATAAATATGTAAATGCAAGCTTCTTTGTCATGTATACAGAACAGCCAGAAATTGTCACAAATATGTAAAGCTGCCTTGTCCTGTATACTGACCTACCAGAAATTGTCACAAACGTGTAAATGCAAGCTGCCTTGTCATGTATACAGACCAGCCAGAAATTGTCATAAATATGTAAATGCAAGATACTTTGTCCTGTACGCTGACCAGTAATAAATTGTCACAAATATGTAAATGCAAGCTACTTTGTCTTGTACACTGAACTGTCAGAAATTGTCACAAATATGTAAATGCAAGCTACGTTGTCCTGTATACAGACCAGCCAGAAATTGTCACAAATATTTAAATGCAAGGTACTTTGTCCTGTATACTGAACAGCCAGAAATTGTCACAAATATCTAAATGCAAGCTGCCTTGTCCTGTATACTGAACAACCAGAAATTGTCACAAATGTGTAAATGCAAGCTGCCTTGTCCTGTTTACTGAACAGCCAGAAATTGTCACAAATGTGTAAATGCAAGCTACTTTGTCCTGTATACTGTCCAGCCAGAACTTGTCACAAATATTTAAATGCAAGCTGCCTTGTCCAGTTTACTGAACAGCCAGAAATTATCACAAATATCTAAATGCAAGCTACCTTGTCCTGTTTACTGAACAGCCAGAAATTGTCACAAATATGTAAATGCAAAAATCTTTGTCCTGTATACTGAACAGCCAGAAATTGTCACAAACGTGTGAATAAAATCTGCCTTGTCCTGTATACCGACCAGCCAGACATTGTGACAAATATGTAAATGCAAGCTGCTTTGTATTGTTTACTGACAAACCAGAAAATGTCACAAATATCTAAATGCAAGCTGCTTTGTCCTGTATACTGACCAGCCAGAAATTGTGGCAAATATGTAAATGCAAGCTGCCTTTTTCTATATACTGACCAGGCAGAAATTGTCACAAACGTGTAAATGCAAGCTGCTTTGTCCTGTATACCGACCAGCAAGAATTTGTGACAAATATCTAAATGCTAGCTGCTTTGTCCTGTTTGCTGACCATCCAAATATTGTCACAAATATCTAAATGTAAGCTACTTTGTCCTGTACGCTGACCAGCAAGAAATTGCCACAGATATTTAAATGCAAGCGCTTTGTCCTGTATACCGACCAGCCAGAAATTGTGACATATATCTAAATGCAAGCTGCTTTGTCCTGTTTACTGACAAGCCAGAAGTTATCACAGATATCTAAATGCAAGATACTTTGTCCTGTACACTGACCAGCCAGAAATTGTCACAAATATCTAACTGCAAGCTAGTTTGTCCTGTTTACTGACCAGTCTGAAATTGTCAAAAATATGTAATGCAAGCTATTTTGTCCTGTATAATGACCAGCCAGAAACTGTCACAAATATGTAAATGCAAGCTACTTTGTCTTGTATACAGACCAGCTAGAAACTGTCACAAATATGTGAATGCAAGCTACTATGTCTTGTATACAGACCAGCCAGAAATTGTCACCAATATGTAATGCAAGCTACTTTGTCCTGTACATTGAACAGTCAGAATCGTCACAAATATGTAAATGCAAGCTACTTTGTCCTGTATACTGACCAGCCAGAAACTGTCACAAATATGTAAATGCAAGCTACGTTGTCCTGTACACTGAACTGTCAGAAATTGTCACAAATATGTAAATACAAGCTACTCTGTCCTGTATACTGACCAGCCAGAAATTGTCACAAATATGTAAATGCAAGGTACTTTGTCCTGTTTACTGACCAGCCAGAAATTGTCACAAATATCTCAATGCAAGCTGCCTTGTCCTCTGTACTGAACAGCCTGAAATTGTCACTAATATGTAAATGCAAGCTACTTTGTCCTGTATACAGACCAGCCAGAATTTGTCACAAATATGTAAATGCAAGCTTCCTTGTCCTCTGTACTGAACAGCCAGAAATTTTCACAAATATGTAAATGCGAGCTACTTTGTTCTGTATACTGACCAGCCAGAAATTGTCAAAAATATGTAAATGCAAGCAACTTTGTCCTGTACACTGAACTGTCAGGAATTGTCACAAATATGTAAATGCAAGCTACTATGTTCTGTATACTGAACAGCCAGAAATTGTCACAAACATGTAATGCAAGCTACTTTGTTCTGTACATTGAACAGTCAGAAATTGTCACAAATATGTAAATGCAAGCTACTTTGTATTGTATACTGACCAGCCAGAAATTGTCAAATATATGTCAATGCAAGCTACTTTGTCCTGTATACAGACCAGTCAGAAATTGTCACAAACATGTAAATGCAATTTACTTTGTTCTGTATACTGACCAGCCAAAAAATGTCACAAATATGTAAATGCAAGCTACTTTGTCCTTTATACTGAACAGCTACAAATCGTCACAAATAATCTTTTACCTCCAAAACATGAAGAAAAAAAACAACACAAAGACGCCATCTTGCTTTCATGATTCCGTGACTTAATGCGACCACCATTAACACAAAATAAAACAACGAATACTTTGAACAATTAAAACATAAGGAGGAGTTTATTATAATATACAACTCTAAATGAAACTTGAGACACTTGGGCTAAAATTTATAAAACCTTTTGACAATTTGCTCAGACTCAAACTCAAAATCGATATATTGTACTACTTAAGCAAAAGTTTACTTAGATATTTTCTATTAATGTTACATTAATCTTTACTGATTTCTTGTAAAATAGTCCTAATACAAATTAGTATATACATGTATAAGATTATGAGATTTAGTCAGATTTGTAGTCATAAAAGATTTGATTTACGTGATACTCGTTTAAAACGGTTCGTGTCTCACAAAACACATAATTTTGTACTGTACGTGTTGTTTTATGAATGTTGCTGCTGCTGATCACTGATGTTTTATATACCAGCGCGTGTCTCTGTAGAACTAGATGTTGTATTATGGCCCGTCTATGAATGTTACTGCTGCTTATCACTGATGTATATATACCTGTGCGTGTCTCTGTAGAGCCAAATGTTGTATTATGGCCCGTCTATGGATGTTACTGTCGCTGATCACTGATGTATTATATATCTGTGCATGTCTCTATAGAACCAGGTGTTCTTTTAAGGCACATTTCTGAATGTTATTGCTGCTGATCACTGATGTATATATACCTGTGCGTGTCTCTGTAGGATCAGGTGTTCTATTTTAGCCGGTCTATCAATGTTTCAGCGGCTGATCACTGATTAACTATATACCTGTGCGTGTCTCTGTAGAACCAGGTGTTCTATTATGGCCTGTCTATGAATGTTTCAGCGGCAGATCACTGATGTATTATATAACTGTGCATGTCTCTGTAGAACCAGATGTTGTATAATGGCCCGTCTATGAACGTAACTGCCGCTGATCACTGATGTATTATACATCTGTGCGTGTCTCTGTAGAGCCAATGTTGTATTATGGCCCGTCTATGAATGTAACAGCCGCTAAACACTGAAGAATATATTCTTGTGCTTGTCTCTGTAGAACCAGATGTTATGTATTGGCACGTCTATGAATGTTTCAGCGGCTGATCACTGATTTACTATATACCTGTGCGTGTCTCTGTAGAACCAGGTGTTTTATTATGGCCCGTCTATGAATGTTTCAGCGGCTGTTCACTAATATACTATATACCTGTGCGTGTCTCTGTAGAACCAGGTGTTCTATTATGGCCCGTCAATGAATGTTTCAGCGGCTGATCACTGATGTATTATATAACTGTGCATGTCTCTGTAGAGCCAGATGTTGTATAATTGCCCGTCTATGAACGTAACTGCCGCTGATCACTGATGTATTATACATCTGTGCATGTCTCTGTAGAGCCAGATGTTGTATTATGGCCCGTCTATGAATGTAACAGCCGCTAAACACTGAAGAATATATTCTTGTGCCTGTCTCTGTAGAACCAGATGTTATGTATTGGCCCGACTATGAATATTTCAGCGGCTGATCACTGATTTACTATATACCTGTGCGTGTCTCTGTAGAACCAGGTGTTTTATTATGGCCCGTCTATGAATGTTTCAGCGGCTGTTCACTGATATACTATATACCTGTGCGTGTCTCTGTAGAACCAGGTGTTCTATTACGGCCCGTCAATGTATGTTTCAGCGGCTGATCACTGATGTATTATATAACTGTGCATGTCTCTGTAGAACTAGATGTTGTATAATGGCCCGTCTATGAACGTAACTGCCGCTGATCACTGATGTATTATACATCTGTGCGTGTCTCTGTAGAGCCAGATGGTGTATTATGACCTGACTATGAATGTTACTGCCGATGATCACTGATATATATATATATACCTGTGCGTGTCTCTGTAGAACCAGATGTTCTAGTACAGCCAGTCTGTAAATGTTAATGCCGCTAAACACTGACGTATTTACCTGTGCGTTTCTCGGGAGAACCAGATGTTGTATTATGGCCTGTCTATGAATGTTACTACCGCTGATCACTGATGTATTATACATCAGGGCGTGTGTCTATAGAACCAGATGTTGTATTATGGCCCGACTATGAATGTTACTGCCGCTGGTCACTGATGTAGATATACCTGTGCGTGTCTCTGTAGAACGAGATGTTGTATTATGGCCGGTCTATCAATGTTATTGCTGCTAATCACTGATGTATATATACCTGTGCATGTCTTTGTAGAACCAGATATTGTACTATAGCCCGTCTATTAATGTTACTGCTGCTGATCACTGATGAATATATACCTGTGCAAGCCTCTGTAGAACCAGATGTTTTTAATGGCCTCTCTATAAATGTTACTGCCGCTTATCACTGATGTGAGATTCTCTGTAGAACCAGATGTTGTATAATGGCCCGTCTATGAATGTTACTGCTGCTGATCACTGATGTATTATATACCTGTGCGTGTCTCTGTAGAACCAGATGTTGTATTATGGCACGTCTATGAATGTTACTGCTGCTGATCACTAATGTATATATACCCGATGTATATATACCTGTGCGTGTCTCTATAGAACCAGATGTTGTATTATGGCCCGTCTAAGAATGTTACTGCGGCTGATCACTGATGTATATATACCTGTGCGTGTCTCTGTAGAACCAGATGTTGTATTATGATCTGTCCATAAATGTTACTGCGGCTGATCACTTATGTTTATATACCTGTGCGTGGTCATGTTGTTTATGGCTCCTCTATGGATTTGACTGTTGCTGATCAGTGATGTATTATATACCTCTGTATGTCTCTATAGAACCAAATGTTCTATTATGGCCAGTCTATGAATGTAACTGCTGCTGGTGACTGATCTATATATATCTGTGAGTGTCATTGTAGAACCTGGTGCTCTATTATGGCCCGTCTATGAATGTTTCAGCGGCTAATAACTGTTGCATTATATACTTGAGAATGTCTCTGTAGAACCAGATGTTTTATAACTCCCCGTCTATGAATGTTACTGCCGCTGATCATTTATGTATATATACCATTGTGTCTCTGTAGAACCAGATATTGTATTATAGCCAGTCTGTAAATGTAACTGCCGAGGAACACTGAAGTATATATACCTGTTAATGTCTCTGTAGAACCAGATGTTATATAATGGCCCGCCTATGAATGTTACTGCTGCTGATCATTGATGTATATATACCTTTGGATGTCTATGTAGAACCAGATATTGTATTATGGCCCTTCTGTGAATGTTACTGAGGCTGATCACTGATGTATATATACCTGTGCATGTCTCTGTAGAACCAAATGTTGAAAAATGGCCCGTCTATGAATGTTACTGCTGCTGATCACTGATGTATATATACCTGTTCATGTGTATGTAAAACCAGAAATTGTATTATGGCCCGTCTATGAATGTAATTACTGCTGATCACTGATGTATATATACCTGTGCATGTCTTTGTAGAACCAGATGTTGTATAATGGTCCGTCTCTGAATGTTACTGCCACTGATCACTGATGTATTATATACCTGTACGTGTCTCTGTAGAACCAGTGTTGTATCATGGCCCGTATATGAATGTTACTGCTGCTGATCACTGATGTATTATATACCTGTGCGTGTCTTTGTAGAACCAGAAGCTGTATTATAGCACGTCTATGAATGTTACTGCAGCTAATCACCGATATATATATACCCGATGTATTTATACCTGTGCGTGTCTCTGTAGAACCAGATGTTGTTTTATGACACGTCTAAGAATGTTACTGCGGCTGATCACTGATGTATATATACCTGTTTGTGTATCTGTAGAACCAAGTGTTGTATTATGGTCAGTCCATAAATGTTACTACAGCTGATCACTAATGTATATATACCTGTGCGTGTCTCTGTAGAGCCAGATGTTGTATTATGGCCCGTCTATGGATGTTACAGTCGCTGATCACTGATGTATTATATACCTAAGCATGTCTCTATAGAACCAAATGTTCTATTATGGCCCGTCTATGAATGTTTCTGCTGCTAATTACTGATATATATATATCTGTGCTTGTCTCTGTAGAACCAGGTGTAATATTATGAACCGTCTATGAATGTTTCAGCGGCTGATCACTAATGCATTATATACTTGTGAATGTCTTTGTATAATGCCCCGTCTATGAATGTTACTGCCGCTGATCACTGATGTATTACATACCTGTGATTGTCTCTGTGGAGCCAGATGTTGTATTATGGCCCGTCTATGAATGTAACTGCCGATGATCACTGATGTATTATACCTGTGCATGTCTCTGTAGAACCAGATGTTGTATAATGGTCTGTCTATGAATGTAACTGATGCTTATTACTGATGTATATATACCTGTCCATGTCTCAGTAGAACCAGATGTTGTATTATGGCCCGTCTAGGAATGTTCCTGTGGCCGATCTTTGATATATATATACCTGTGCATTTCTCTGTAGAGCCAGGTGTTGTATTAAGGCCCGTCTTTGAATGTTACTGCGGCTGATCACTGATGTATATATACCTGTCATGTCTGTGTAGAACCAGATGTTGTATTATGGCCCGTCTAAGAATGATACTGCAGCTAATCATTGATGTATATATACCTGTGCATATGTCTGTAGAACCAGATGTTGTATTATGGCCTGTCTATGAATGTTACTACCGCTGATCACTGATTTATTATATAGGTGTTCATGTCTCTGTAGAACCAGATGTTGTATTATGGCCTCTCTATGAATTTTTCTACCGCTGATCACTGATTTATTATATAGCTGTGCATATCTCGGTAGAGCCAGATGTTGTATTTTGGTCTGATTATGAATGTTACTGCTGCTGAACACTGATATATATATACCTATGCGTGTCTCATAAAAACAAGATATTTAATAATGGCCCACCTATGAATGTTCCTGCGGCCGATTACTGATTTATATAAAACAGTGCATATCTCTGTAGAGCCAGATGTTATATTATGGCGCGTCTCTGAATGTTACGGCTGATGATCACTGATGTTATATATACCTGTGCATGTCTCAGTAGAACCAGATATTGTATTATAATCCGTCTATGAATGTTACTGCCGCTGCTCATTGATATATATATACCTGTGCCTGTCTCTCTAGAGCAGTTATTGTATAATGGCCCGTCTATGAATGTTTCTGCTGCTTATCACTGATGTATTATATACCTATGCATGTCTCTGTAGAACCAGGTGTTGTATTTCGGCCCTATTTATGAATGTTACTGCTGCTGATCACTGATGTATATATACCTCTTAATGTCCCTGTAGAACGAGATGTTATATAATGACCCGTCTATGAAATACTTCAGCTGATCCCTGATGTATATACACCTGTGCGAGTCTCTGTTTAACCAGAAGTTGTATTATGATCCGTCTCTAAATGTAACTGCTGCTGATCACTGAAGAATATATACCTCTGCGTGTCTCTGTAGAACCAGATGTATGATGGTCCGTCTCTAAATGATACTGTCGCTGATCACTGATGTATATTTACCTGTGCGTGTGTCTTTAGAACCAGATGTTGTATTATGGCCCGTCTATGAATGTTACTGCTGCTGATCACTGTTGTATTATATACCTGTGCATGTCTCTGTAGAGCCAGATGTTGTATTGTGGACCGTCTATGAATGATACTGCCGCTGAACACTGAAGTATATATATATATACTAGAGCATGTCTCTGTAGAACCAGATGTTGTATTATAGCCCGACTATGAATGTTACTGTTGCTGATCATTGATGTATTATATACCTGTGCATCTATCTGTAGAACCAGATGTTGTATTATGCTCGTTTATGAATGTTACTACCGCTAAACACTAAAGTATATATACCTGTGCGTTTCTCTGTGGAACCTGATGTTGTATTATGGCCCGTCTATCAATGTTACTGCCGTTGAACACTAATGAATTATATACCTGTGCATGTCACTCTAAGGCCAGATGTTGGCTTATGGCCCGTTTATAAATGTTACTGTCGCTGATCACTGATGTATTATATACCTGTGCTTTTCTGAAGAAACAAATGTTGTATTATGGCCCGTCTATGAATGTTTCATCGGCTGAACACTGAAAGCTATATACCTGAGCATGTCTCTGTAGAGCGAGATGTTGTATTATGGCCCGTCTATGAATGTTACTGCCGCTGAAAACTGATGTATATATACTTTTGCATGTCTCTGTAGAACCAGATCTTGTATTATGTCCCGTCTATGATTGTTACTGCCGCTGAACACAGAAGTTACCTGATCCTGTCACTGTAGTGCCAGATGTTGTATTATATCCCGTCTATGAATGTAACTACCGCTGATAACTGATTTATATATACCTGTGCATGTCTCTGTAGAACCAGATGCTGTATTATGGCCCGTCTATGAATGTTAGTGTCGTTGAACACTGAAGTTTATATACCTAAACATGTTTCTGTAGAGCCAGATGTTGTATTATGGTCTGTCTATAAATGTTACTGCCGCTGATCACTGATGTATTATATACATGTGCGTTACTCTGCAGAAGCAGATGCTGTATTATGGTTCGTCTATGAATGTTACTGCTATTGATCACTCATATTTATATACCTGTGCGTGTCTCTGTAGAACTAGGTGTTGTATTATGGCCCGCTTATGAATGCTACTGCCGCTTATCACTGATGTAATATATACCTGTGCATGTTTCTGTAGAACCAGGTGTTGTATTATGGCCCGCCTATGAATGATACTGCCGCTTATCACTGATGTTTTATACCTGTGCATGTTTCTGTTGAATCAGATGTAGTATCATGGCCCGTCTATGAATGTTTCAGTGGCTGATTACTGATATATTATATACCTGTGCATTTCTCTGTTGAACCAGTTGTTGTATAATGGCCATTCTATGAATGTTACTGTGGCTGATCACTGATGTATATATAACTGTGTATGTCTCTGTACAACAAGATGTTGTATGATGACCTGGTTATAAATATAACTTCCGTTGATCACCGATATATTATATACATGTGCGTTTCTCTGTGGAACAAGATGTTGTATAATGGCCCGTCTATGAATGTTTCAGCGGCTGATCACTGATGTATTATATACCTGTGCGTGTCTCTGTAGAACCAGATGTTGTAATATGGCCCGTATATGAATGTTACTGCTGCTGATCACTGATGTATTTTATACCTGTGCGTGTCTCTGTAGAGCCAAATGTTGTATTATGGCCCGTCTATTAATGTAACTGCCGCTGATCATTGATGTTTTACATACCTGTTCGTTTCTCTGTAAAACCAGATGTTGTATTATGGCCCGTATATGAATGTTACTGCTGCTGATCACTGATGTATTTTATACCTGTGTGTGTCTCTGTAGAGCCAAATTTTGTATTATGGCCCGTCTATTAATGTAACTGCCGCTGATCATTGATGTTTTACATACCTGTTCGTGTCTCTGTAGAACCAGATGTTGTATTATGGTCCGCCTATTAATGTTACTGCCGCTTATCACTGATATAATATATACCTGTATATGTCTCTCTAGAACCAGATGTTGAATTGTGGCCCGCATATGAACGTTACTGCCGCTGATCAATAATGTAATATACCTGTGCATGTTTTTGTTGAATAAGACGTTGCATCATGGCCCGTCTATGAATGTTTCATCGGCTGATTACTGATATATTATATACCTGTGCATGTCTCTGTAGAACCAGATTTTGTATTTTTGCCCTTTTACAATGTTACTGCCGCTGATCACTGATGTATTATATACCTGTGAGTGTATCTGTAGAGCAAGATGTTGTATTATGGCCCGTCTATCAATGTGAATGCCGCTAATCACTGATGTATTATATACCTGTGCATGTCTCTGTAGAACCAGATGTTGTATTATGGTCCGTCTATGAATGTTACTGATGCTGATCACTGATGTAGATATAGCTGTGCATGTCTCTGTAAAAAATCAGATGTTGTATTATGGCCCGTTTGTGAATATTTCTGTCGGTGATCACTGATGTATATATACCTGAGTATGTCTCTGTAGAGCCAGATGTTATTTATAGACTGTCAATAAATGTTACTGCCGCTTATCACTGAAATATTTATACCTGTGAGTGTCTCTGTAGAACCAGATGTTGTATTATTGCCCGTCTCTAAATGTTACTGCTGCTGATCACTAATGTATCATATACACGTGCATGTCTTTCTAGAGCCATATGTTGTGTTATGGCTCGTCTACGAATGTTACTGCCGCTGATCACTGATGTATTATATACTTGTTCATGTCTCTGCTGTACCAGATGTTGTATTATGATCTGTCTATGAATGTTACTGCGGCTTATCTCTGATGTATTATATACCTTTGCGTGTCTCTGTAGAACCAGATGTTGTATTATGGTCTGTCTATGAAAGTTACTGCGGCTGATCACTGATGTATATATACCTACGTGTCTCTGTAGAACCAGATGTTGTATTGTGGCCTGTCTATGAATGTTACTGCTGCTGATCACTGATGTATATATACCTGTGCATGTTTCTGTAGAACCAGATGTTGTATTGTGGACTGTCTATGAATGTTACTTCTGCTGATCACTGATGTATATATACCTGTGCATGTCTCTGTTGAAGCAGACGTTGTATTTTGGCCCGTCTATGAATGTTACTGCTGCTGATCACTGATGTATATATACCTGTGCATGTTTCTGTAGAACCAGATGTTGTATTGTGGCCTGTCTATGAATTTTCCTGCGGCTGATCTCTGATGTATATATTTAGCTGTGAATATCTCTGTAGAACCAGGTCTTGTATTGTTGCCCGTCTATGAATGTTACTGCGGCTTATCACTGATAAATATATACCTGTGCATGTCTCTGTAGAACCAGATGTTGTATTATGGTCTGTCTATGAATATTACAGCTGCTGATCACTAATGTATTATGTACCTGTGCGTGTCCCTGTAGAATCACATCTTTTATTATGGCCCGTCTAGAAGTTACTGCCGCTGATCACTGATGTTTTATATTATTGTGCATGTCTCTGTAGAACCAGATCTTGTATTATTGCCCTTTTAGAATGTTACTGCCGCTGATCACTGATGTATTATATACCTGTGCGTGTCTCTGTAGAAACAGATCTTGTATTATTGTCCGTCTATGAATGTTACTGCGGCTTAACACTAATGTATATATACCTGTGCGTGTGTTTGTAGAACCAGATGTTGTATTATGGTCTGTCTATGAATGTTACTGCGGCTTATCACTGATGTATTATATACCTTTGCTTGTCTCTGTAGAACCAGATGTTGTATTATGTTCTGTCTATGAAAGTTCCTGCGGCTGATCACTGACTTATATATACCTGAGCATGTTTCTGTAGAACCAGATGTTGTATTGTGGTCTGTCTATGAATGTTACTGCTGCTGATCACTGATGTATATATACCTGTGCATGTTTCTGTAGAACCAGATGTTGTATTTTGGCCCGTCTATGAATGTTACTGCTGCTGATCACTGATGTATATATACCTGTGCATGTTTCTGTAGAACCAGATGTTGTATTGTGGCCTGTCTATGAATTTTCCTGCGGCTGATCTCTGATGTATATATATAGCTGTGTATATCTCTGTAGAACCAGATCTTGTATTGTTGCCCGTCTATGAATGTTATTGCAGCTTATCACTGATGAATATATATACCTGTGCATGTCTCTGTAGAACCAGATGTTGTATTATGGTCTGTCTATGAATATTACAGCTGCTGATCACCAATGTATTATGTACATGTGCGTGTCTCGGTAGAACCACATCTTTTATTATGGCCCGTCTAGAAGTTACTGCCGCTGATCACTGATGTTTTATATACCTGTGCGCGTCTCTGTAGAACCAGATCTTGTATTATTGCCCTTTTAGAATGTTACTGCTGCTGATCACTGATGTGTTATATACCTGTGAGTGTATCTGTATAGCAAGATTTTGTATTATGGCCCGTCTATGAATGTGAATGCCGCTAATCACTGATGTATTATATACCTGTGCATGTCTTTGTTAAACCAGATGTTGCATTATGGCCCGTCTATGAATGTAACTGCCGCTGATAACTTATGTATTATACCTGTGCTTGTCTCTGTAGAACCAAATGTTGTATTATGATCTGTCTATGAATGTTACTGCTAGTAATCCCTGATGTATATATACCTGTGCATGTCTTTGTAGAACCAGATGTTGTATTTTAGCCCGTCTTTGAATGTTACTCCGGCTGATCACTGATGGATGTATACCTGTCATGTCTGTGTACAACCATACGTTGTATTATGGCCCGTCTATGAATGATACTGCGGCTAATCATTGATGTATATATACCTGTGCATGTCTATGTAGAACCAGATGTTGTATTATGGCCTGTCTATGAATGTTTCTACCGCTGATCACTGATTTATTGTATAGCTGTGCTTATCTCTGTAGAACCAGATGTTGTATTAAGGCCTCTGTATGTAAGTTTCTACCGCTGATTATAATGGCTCGTCCATGAATGTTACTGCGGCTGATCACTGATGTATATATACCTGTGCATGTCCCTGTAGAATCAGATGTTGTATAATGACATGTATATAAATGTTATGCGGCTGATCACTGATGTATATATACCTGTGCATTTCTCTGTAGAACCAGATTTTGTATTATGGTTTTCTAAGAATGTTACTGCCGCTGATCAGTAATGTATCATATACCCCTGCATGTTTCTGTAGAACCAGATGTTGTATTATGACCCGTCTATGAATGTTACAGCGGCTGATCACTGATGTATGATATATCTGTGCATGTCTCTGTAGAACCAGATGTTGTATTATGGCCATTCTATGAATGTTACTGCTGCTGATCACTGATGTATATATACCTGTGCGTGTCTCTCAAGATCCAGATGTTGTATTATGGCCCGTCTATGAATGTTTCTGCGGCTGATCACTGATGTATATATACCTGTGCATATCTCTGTAGAACCAGGTGTTGTGTTATGGCCCGTCTATGAATGTTCCTGCGGCTGATCACTGATGTATATATATCTGTGCATGTCTCTTTAGAACCAGATGTTGTGTTATGACCCGTCTATGAATGTTTCTGCAGCTGATCACTGATGTATATATACCTTTGCATGTCTATGTAGAGCCAGGTGTTGTGTTATGTCCCGTCTATGAATGTTTCTGCGGCTTATCACTGATGTATATATATACTTTTGCATGTCTATCTATAGTCATTATATTCTAGTCTTACTTGCATACTCCAGCTTCCATACACTATGCTTGTTATAAAATGTAGTTAGAACACAACAGTGGCTTGTCGTTCATTCCATCATAACAAAACAGCTCTACATAATGAGAAATGCACTTCTGAAACACTGGCTATATTACCAATGTTTCTAAATGCCCTTTAATCAGATGATCCTCTGATGGTCCAGTGATGCAGAAAACAACATGGGGTTGACCAGGTCACTTTTCACAATTTCGATGAGTTGATGGCACCCCTTCATTATTGACAATTCTGCCAATTTGTTGCAATGTCTCACTAAAAACTGTTATAGCTTCATCAATTGATCTAATGTTCCTAACGCACAAAGAATGCATTTTCAACAAAAGTTATGCCTGATTTACACATCTCTAATTTCTTGGGTGTAAGAATATTGCTACCGTCATATGAAGGAGGTAATTCTTAAGTGAGAATTCCGGTATCCAGTCGAACACTATAAAACACAACCTGAGCTTATTATGTTATCAAACACACCGCGTCAGACATGTAATTATGGGTTTTACGTTTCATTGTATAAACTATTATCAAGTAACCGTTGTGCACACAGTGTATTTAAATACAGTTTTCTTTTATTTGATACTCGTACAAAACAGTTTGTTATGATTGTAGCTGAACACCATGTGTACAGGCCAGCTACTATGTCCTGTATACTGATCAACCAGAAATTGTCACAAATATGTAAATGCTAGCTACTATGTCCTGAACACCATAATACAAGTTATTAATGGTAAAGCATCAAAACCTGTTATTATAGGTAATATATGATACGTTTGTTTGTATATCTTATACATACATGTATATGCATGTAGTAGAGATGACTGTCATTTAAATACGTTGAAGGCAAGATATGTATATGTTTGGCGTGTGTAATATTGTCTAGAAAGTTAGTATACGTGACTTTGCAGTTTTTCTTAAATCCTCAACTGCCATATAACAGTCGCAAGATGGCTCTGTGGCAGATTTTATATGATTCTGTACATGATTCAAAGCAGATAATCTTTTTTCAACATTTCACAGTCATCAAATCATTGTTTCTGTTATAATGTTGCATAATACTAGATTATTGTTAATACATTTAATTGGCAAAAAAAATCCAAAAAGAGTTTGTTATATGCAATTTAATTAAAAAATTTAAACTCCAACTGCCAATTTTTTTTTAATTCGGATAGATGCACTCTAAACACATGGATCTGTGTAAATTCACTTTCAGCAGAGAGCCTAGTTTAGCGTTGTAATTTGATAGTATTGTCTTACAAATATTAACTACCCTGGCAGTAAATGTTTGGCCATTAAAGAGTGTAAACTCTTATCATAGAAAACCTATAATTAGAATAAATACGATATGCGAAATCAAGTTATTATATTGTTACAAAGCAGTAACCGAACAGGTATGTTTGTGTTAGTATACTAGGATACTGATCAATCATGATTGTGGGTTAACTATGTGTTAAGTTCATAGTATCTGTTAAATAGTCGGTTTATTTACAAACTTGGAACAACTAGTCGGACACTGGTGTTTCCTGGATATTAATTGGTCAGTTGTATTTGTTTTTTTTGTTTCATACTTTTATACTGTTACGTATTAAGATATTTTCACACATTAAAGCAGGGAGTCTCATTCATTTTGCTACATAATTATATATCTTAATATGAAATAATTTCCTACCCACTCGCAAACATTCTTCAAGTTAAACTAAAAAATCAGATAATTTCATCCAATATCGTCACCGGTATATAATTATATATATTTTTCGAATAAAACAGTTTATAATTTACTTAAAGCCATAAATAGTTTATTCAACCCAAAAAATCAAAATTTACCGTTAAAACATTTCTTAAAAATGCTAATCCGAAGTTTTATTCCTGTTCGAAGAACTAATAATTGCTTGTAAACTATTTGCAATCTTAAAGAAATGTTTACCTGGCTTATTTCCCTTAAATGTGACGTCGATGTCAGCGCACTGTAATGCACGCCTGGTAATGTGATGCAAAAAAATGTTTGACAACAAAGGTGAGTCGTCTTAAATGTTTCTTTTATTTGCCTAGTGTTTAAGAGAGAAAATTTAAAATTGGGGAATGTTGTATGATATGTTTATGAATACTCTGCTCACACATACAGGTTCCTTTCAGAAGCGATGCATATGAAACGAGCATATGCAAAATGGAGCGGTTATTCGAGTGTTTTCAATTCTTGGATTTGGTTGTTTGATGAAAATAAAGGTAGTAGTAATATACAATATACGGGTTTCAGCGAAACTTTTCTATCACCTAAAATGATCAGCGAGCTTTGGCGAGTCTGGACGAGCCAGGGCGAGCTGGTCATTTTAGGTGGTGGGAAAAGTGTCCTGAAACCCGCATATTGTATTCTCCTTTTGTATGTCTGTGATCACTTCTGGAAACGAAACGGTCGTGACAAATTTTGTCAATTTTCGGCATGACGTGTGGTTACCAAGTGCTTTTCTTACCAACTGTTCCAAGGATTGTATTTTATATTGACTTTAAATTGCTTAGTGTATATGCACGAGAAGGTCTTGAATTAAAAAACACCATATGCACTTCCTTTTCGAGAGCAAATTGATTTGTACACGGTGTTATTGTTCGGAAATGTGTGTGATCGATCTGTGAGGCATGTTATAGTTCGGCTGTATTGAAACCCGCTCGTATTAATTTTATTATGTTTTCCCGTGTATGCAATCTAAACCTAATGCATTGGCAAAAGTAAAACTCATTCTCATGTTGAATTCACATTTTAACACATGTATTAGAAAACCATAAAGCAGGTCAATGTTACTGTGTGTTTTATGATGTAGCCTTATATCTCTTTGAAGTGAAATTGTAACATAAGTAAATACGAATAAACCCATAAAGCACTTGCGTTAAATCCGATGATGACTTGAAATATCCATAACTTATAAAATTACAAATCTGTAATTTTTTTACAAAACATTTGTCGAGTATTTATGTTACAGACCCTAAACCGCTCAAGCACCCCAATTGCACGCAAACGGAGTTCAATCAAAGCGTAAACGGAGCGCGAACGTAGCGCAGACGGAACATGGACGGAGCGCGAACGGAACGCAGATTGAGCGCTGACGGAGCGGAGCCGGACCGTAAGCGAACGCTGGATTTTGAATAATAAACGCACTCCGGAACGCATGAAATAGATTGAGTGCACTCAGCACTATACGCTAGACACATTAAGATAACTGATAAATAAACTATTTGTGCGCTACTGAGTGCACTCGTTCATTCGGATACACTCTTTCTTCATTATTTGAGCGTGAAGTCAATAATCAAAATCGAGATAAATAAGAAATTTTCTGTTCACATAAATATAAACCATGTAGTATATATAAATGTTTTTTCGTATAACGCATAATAAAACTAATTTTGGTCGACAATTTATCAATTATATCATAAATATCAATATTTAGCTGATCAAAATAATAAAGTTTAAAAACCTATTATACAACAGACGACGCATCAATGGTTATCTACGGTTTCAAGGCCATTTTAGTTGCACATTTAAATATGATTTCGTTTGCGAAACAAAAATATAAATAAATTGATATATTATGTAAATAACAATTCGAAAATATGTAATATATGAAATCACTATTTGTCTTGCTATTTATATATAAATTAGTTATAAAACATACAGAACATATATTTCAATTGGATTTAAGCGTATACAGCTCTAAACACAAAAAAAATCAGTGTATTTGTGAATCAAACAAAACATTGATACGCGGAAAATTATATGATTATGATTCTATTTGTTTGAGTATTTTTGCAAAAAAAATCCCATTTTTAATTCAATTTGGAGTTTAGTTTTATATTTACCCCAAACATAGTAACACCGAGTCTGTACTTAGTTGTGAAAAAAAAGTACGTAAAACTGTTATACTGTAATTAAAGTGAAAACAGTATACTCGTGCACATCTCATTAAATTATGCAAATAATAGTACCAAATTAATATCACTCTAAAATATAAAGTGGGTCAGTAGTGCAGTGGATAGAATGCTGGCTTCAGACGGCAGTGGTCGCGAGTTTGACCCCGCGCGCTCTACCATATAACCTCCGCCAAAGCCAAGGTCCTGTCATGTGCACATACTCCAGTTTGGGTGGACAGTCAACTCCGGAGCAAGGACACCTGGGTTGGGTCAGAAGAGAGTATGCATGTATCGAAACACAATTCAGTACCAAATATGATAAAGGAATGCACTGGAGAATGATATGCATAAGCTCCGAGCTGACTTCACACACAAGCAAAATTAAATTAATGTAAAATAAATGTATGTATGCCAAAACAACACAACAGGCCGAAATAACACGATAGACACAGGAAATAAAGACTAGTAAACCCAAATTTCTAGGTGACCTTTTGTCATTTGTGATTTGAAATGGTGATTTTATATTGCCTTAAGAACATAAGAAAAGAAACAGCTTTTGATCATGCGGGTGGTTTAAATAAACAAAAAAGAACCTGTATTCACTGCCTATAAAAAAGTAAATATATTGAATTCCTACAAAATCGATACGCCTATCCACGTGAACATAAGCAAGTAACAATTTATCCAATATAAAAGCTGTGACAAGGGGCAACACGTAAGAAATAACAACAATAATAATAATTATAATAGTAATAATAATAATGATATAGTAATAATTATAAAGAAGATTAAAATACTAAGATCATAAAAATAATAATAAAAATAATTATAACAATAATAACAGCAATAAAATAATAACGATAATAATGATAATGATTATAATAATAAAAATAAAAAGTATAACAAGTAATAATAATAATAAAAGCAAAATTCTACGATAATGTTAATAATAATAATAATGATAATAATAAAAAAATAATAATAGTTGTAATAATAATAATCAATAATTATAATAATAATAAAATGCTACGATAAGAATGATAATAATATTAATAATTGATAGAAATAATAATGATGATAATAAAAATATTATGAAAAAAATCTGCATTTTTTTAGTATTTTTGTCGTGGGTTAAATTAAGATTAATTAATCTGGAACAAATTATAATCAAAATACACGTACGCACGTATCCAATATAAAAGCTGTGACAAATCAAGAAGTCAATATATATATATAATAAAATCAGATCCAATGATAATAATATTTTTTTAAAAAAAAAAATAAAACAAATAATAATAATACAAATAAAATACTAAATTTTCATTAGTTTTAAAATTGTATGATTGTTTTAAATGAATGAATGAATGAATGAATGAATGAATGAATGAATGAATGAATGTATGAATGTATGAATGTATGAATGTATGAATGAATGAATGAATGAATGAATGAATGAATGAATGGTGTTTTACGGCACGTCGACACATAAATTCTTGTGAAATTAACAATTCTGATTTTTAGTTTTATCTGTTTTTTTATCAAAAGATATGCTGACATTCATCTCCTGCAGATTGGGAATGTAATTGACTTGTTTATTTTAACCCACGGGACTAATGACAGATAATTAACGGACAAAAACTGCAAACTGTCAAATATGTTCGTAAGTTATAATAAATGCATTTGTTACGGAAAATAAAACAACTAAATCGTAAGTATAATGTCCATGCATGCACGTTGATTTATTTTTGTTTTAAATTTATTAATTTTATATCAAAAGTCAATATCCAGAATGCCAGCTGTGGTAAATTGACAGCCCTATGTATACATCCCTTAATACGTGTATGTCACACGAAGTTTGATTTGTTGTTAATTGGCTGGCAGTTTTTCTGATATCATTTCTTTTCAATCACATACTGCGGGTTCAATTAAGATTCGTCCAGCTGGCACTAATTACAATCAAAATGAAAGCGTCTTCCGTGGTCAATAGACCGGTAAGTCACCTCTTTGGTTTATAATTAAATTGACATAGCTATCACTGGCCAGTAATTAACACCACGTGTGTCTGTATTGCTGCGTGTCATATAAGTAGCGGTATAGCACAGTGGGTATATATTCAAACAAGTTTAATATAGTTTGTATTTTAATTAATATATAAACATGAATCATACTATCAGTAAAAACAATAATTTGAAAAACACTGAAAAAAAGTTAATTTCAGGTACATATATATACATAATGAAAACGAAAATATTTATTAACTCTTGTAATATCAGAATATCTTTTTTAAGTTTAGTGAAACCACATTTAGACTCATATCGAGAAAAACACTGCAAGATTATTATTTTTCAAAAATCATTTATTATTTTATATGTCAAATCCCATCGCACAAATTATAACAAATTTTTCATCATCCATGCAGTGCATAATTTTATTATTGATTATAAAGCTGATTTAGTTTAAACATTGACAAAAACCAGTGACATAGCCACATATTGTTAGGTCACTGCTTATACTGATCAAATGAATGGATTACTGTTAATCCAAAGATGTATAAGCGGTATTGAATTATTAATAACAATTACAATATATTTAGTTTATGTTGATGAGGTATCTGTAAATTTTGTGGACAACTTTTTTTGCTTTCCTGTAACAAACTATCAAAGAAGTTACTGACGCAAACACATTTCGGTCTGGATTGTAGAAGTCAGTAGAACGTGCGATATTCTTTGATCACAAATACCACTAATCACATATCAAAATATTGACTCTTCCGTTAATCATCCCTACTATCAGTAATGGTTTATCCGAAATTTACAATGTTTCGCCCAGCTGGTGATACAATATGTAGACAAACAATCGGATTATGAATTCAATTACCTTGACTAAATCCCATGGATACATTTTATTTATTGCTCCATTTTTAACAGCTTAAATTAAAAAGGTTATGGGCCGGAAATCGAACTGAGCGGACTGAACGTTGAGTGAACGCTGAACGAACGAAGTGAACGTTGAGAGGAGTATAAAATAAAGATAGTATACATCGCTCGTGAGCGAATACTTGCGTTTGTGAGTGCATTAAATTAACCGCACTTAATCGAGTGCACGCAAACGGAGCGTAAACGGAGCGCGAACGGAGCGCAAACTGAGCGCGAACTCAGTGCAAACTGAGCGCAAACGGAATGCAATTATGGGGTACTTCAGCGGATTAGGGTCTGTAAGTCTGTTTAAACTTCGAGCACAATACATGTAAACCTTGTTTAAAACATTTCGAACACCACTTGATTTTTTATTTATAAGATGGTTTATTGTTTAGCTTAATAATTTAAAACGTAAATTGCAGATGACAAAGGAAAAAACAGGTAAAAGCTATCATTTTTATACAGAAAAGAAATAAACCAATTTAAGATTAACTTTTGAATACCTTGTCACCTTAACTAAGAAAGTAATGTGTCCGACTATCAACCCTGGGGTCGTGAATTCGAATCCCAGCCCGACATCAGTCTCTGTGACATTCTGTCTCATTATCATTCTGTCTCTTTCAAATAAAAGTTTATATAATTAAAAATACTGTAATAATTTTATCTATAAAAAACAACATAAAGTTTAAAATATCATTTGAATATCAGTGCATTTGTCCCGTTAGCTCAGACATTATTCATTATCATTCTATCTCTTTCAAATACATGTTTATATAATTAAATAACCGTAATAATATTATTTATTGAAAGTTACGCAATACACTCAATCTTTATCTGTTGATTGATGATAAAACAAATTATATCAAGGTACATTCGAATTTGTAATTAAAATTATTAATTTATGTTATATTTTTACGCATTTAATTCAACCAAATGATTTTAGCATTTGAGTAAAATGCATTAATTTCTTTTTTATACTACATATCAAAAACACCAAAAACGTCCTTATCAAAACCAAAAATTTATACTACTTATACTAAATCATTGTCAAAACAAATACATTTATTATACCCGAGGGCATATATAACATGTCACGCCTATCAGAGCGGAACGATACCTGTATGTTTTATCACGGTCTAAGGGAAGTAATTGGATTCATCTCCAAGATCATGGAAGGGCAATTATCGGATAACTCTTGGGAAATGCCTGAAATAGTCTAGAATGAGGACTCAAAGCTGAAATTGACAATGTTTCAATCACGTTATTCCCATATGAAAACAAGTGGGCCAGCAAAGCTCAAGAGGAAACTACATGGCACATACAAATCAATATTGACACCATTTATATCGCCATATCTGAAGTAAGCAAAATCTGTGTCTCCAATTGTATTCGTTCTAAGAAGTAACAACATCTTCGATAAAATCTTAATCAAGTCACGAACTCGCTATTAGAACCGAATATTCAACCAAATCAAAAAAAAAAATGTTTAAAGTGTAGGGACTATGACACACGTAGTACGTCTGCTGAGTTTATTTGGCAATTTAGATGATTTTCCTTATCATAATTAATATCCTCAACATACAGAAAGGTATCTTAAAAACCCCAAGCTGGTCAACCTATCAGTTAGTGTGCATTTTTAGGTGTGGATATATACCTGCTATAAAAAGTAATACTTAAAACATTCTAAGTGGATTTTTTTATCCTTGGAAATCCTTGGCCTTATTTTGTATTGAACATAGAATACAATTTAACTATGTGATGATAACTATCAACGTTATAATAACTTGCTTCTCGACCAGTCAAGATTGATAAGATTTTTTAAAGATTATAATTGTGGACACTGATATCATTTTTAGCTAAGGTCGTTGGCGGACTGCTTTATGAGTTTATTTTTATTACACATGTCACAATTCGTCTCCATAGAGATATAAGACTACGTCATAAAACAGCCTACAGTAACTTAAAACGAGCGGGTTTCAATGCAGCCGAATCATAACATGCCTCACAGGACCATCACACACATTCCCGAACCATAACATTGTGTAGAAAATCCATTTACTCTCGAAACTTAAGTGTATGTGGTTTTAATTAGTTCAAGACCTTCTCGGACATATGCAAAGCCAAAGTAATTATAGACAATCAAAGCATCGTATCTGAAAAGAACCTGTATCTGTAAACAGGGTATTCATAAATATATCGTACAATATTTCCCATTTTTTTCATTTTCTTTCTTAACAAAAGGCATACTTATTTTTTTATTTTCGATGCAATAGTATAATGATTCGCAATTCTTCGAAAACTGCTAGACATTATAGTATTCCATCGAAAATATAAAAATAAAGTATGCAGCCGATGTTGTATTGAGAAAAGAATTGCTTAACCGCTTCAAAATACGAAAATCGACCGACTGGCTGCTTTAGGACATATTTGCAAAAGAGTACAGTTTAAGTCTTCATGTGTTGATAAAATTGTTAGTGCGGGTACTTCTTCAACATTTTCCGAATTCACACTAACAAGGCATCTAAATATTTACGCCATATTTGCCGCATAATCGCAAGTGTTAGTAACCACTTACCTTTGAGCATTTTATCGTCCGCCATCTTGGGTTGTCTGTGCTGATTCCAAAAAAGGACGTGCCGGAGCTCGATCACGACAGTGAATTATACTGAATTATAAAATTACTATTATACACACTTCACTCCTTATGACTTTTAACAATATATTTAGCTACTTTTCTGGAACGCTTGAGACAAGATACACAAATTTATGAACATCATAAATACCATTAAACTGCACATGAGTTTAAGTTTCATGATCAGTAAAAGTCTATAGAAATCATGAAAAACAAAAGCAAACGATACCATTCCGGTTTGTATTGAAAATGAAAGTGTTGAACCTTTACATACAGATAAAAATATTGAGGATCTTATATGAGTGTTAATTAATCATTGAATTTATCAAACGATTTGGAAAACATATATTATATGAGGCTCTGTCGAACATTATATCATTTCCCCCCAACGAATTTAATGAATTCAATAATATAAATTAGCATGAATGTCCAATGGCGTAGCGTGACAAATTTGGAAGTTACTCAAGGATAAGGTGTGCAAAGGTGATTCCCACTTCCGCTGATGTGGGTCCGGAGAAAATTTTAGAAATACAAATATAAATAATGGCTTCTGCTGACTTTGGGCTAAAATTCATTACTTAAACAGAATATTAACCTGCGGCGGATGTCAGCCCTGATATGGCTTCTCGAGTTGCACACTTTCACACAAAGGACAAACTATTGTGTTATGCATGGCACAGTTCTTACTTAAGCATTTGCTCTATTCATCTGCAGCAAAAAATCTATTTAAGGACTATAAATTTGTCTATGGACTTAAAATTGTTTGAAAATTACTGTTTGAAAAATCCCTTCACCTCAAAATGTTGGAACATCCGTCCGCTCATCCGCCCGTCCATCCGTCCGCAGATCTGTCTGTTTGTCTGTCCGATGATCTGTCTGTTTGTTTTGCGCGCACAAAATGACCTTTTTATGTGTCGACGTGCCGTTCATTCCACCATTCATTCATTCATGCCTCCATTCATTCATTCATTCATTCATTCATTCATTCATTCATTCATTAATTCATTCATTTTCTCTGTTTGTCTGTCCACTATTTAATAATAAAAATTATATACAGGAATTACTGCGTTGTGATTCAAATTTGAATACGTATACACCATGTACAGATCGTATCATTCAATTGTCTATCTGTGCGTCCAGTATTTAATAATTATAAACTATAAACATATTATATTATATAAAATGTCGGTACATTTGTTCAACATTGAACGCGTTATAACTATATACAGCTGACATCGTGTAAGCGTTTTACTGTCTAAAACGTGAATATTGTTTTCATATTTTTATTTCATTATAATCTATTTTTAACGACTCCTCTGTGTACAACGCTAATTACAATCAATATATACTGAATATGGAACTTAGATATTATCGGTTAATTGTCAGGGTCTAAGTTGTGTTGATTAAACAACTGGATGTGTTCAATTACTTTACCGTCTTAAAACAATAGGTTTTGCTATGTACGACGGATCGGTGGAAGTAATCATCAATTGACGATATATGACGATTTATTCTTGGTTTATTTTATCAAAAACATGATAACGAAAAACAATAGTAGCGTTGAAAAAGGTTACAACCCTGAGAAATAAATACGATAATTACAATAGGAAGTAACCCCAAGTTATACAAAAAACAATTACGGATCATAATTACCCAATATTAGTAATCCAGCAAAAAACAATCTAAAGATTAACAATTTATTTACATAGGAACTATTTTAATATCAAATAAATGACAATCAATATCAAAATGTTCGTTTTCTGTTCCTATCGTGTCTACTTGTAAGCTCCTATGTTTCCGTTAAATCCAATAAAATCAATATTAATAATCCCCGGTATGTCATTAAATGCAGTGCTACCACATCAGTCTATTAACTAGGGTATATATAGTAATACGAAGTTCTCAAATCCAGAAGATTTCAGATAATCTTTTCCAGAATGTTCTAATTTCTAGTAAGTTCTTGCATCCAGAATGTTCCATGTTTACGCCAGTCACCTGTTAACAAAGCTCATTACAGTGGACGAAAAAATTCGAGAATCAAGATCAAGGATGAATCAAAATACAACTAAATTACATAACAGATCCTTATAACATAATACAGAGACTATCACAGCATTTTAATAACATAGGGAAGCAATCCTAAAAGATACAAAACAATACATAATATATCAAACCTTCACAACAGGTTCCCCTGTTTAATATGACATCCATTACAAAAAATAATAAAGATAAAAATTAAAAACTATTCATTGTTAAACAGATTCTTTAGAGTTAACTTGTTCTAAAACCCGTTTACTATCATGAGTATGAAAACAAATCTAGATGCTTAACTGATTCAACTACAATAAAAAGAGTCTCTTACAGGTTCGAAAATATATGTACGGTGTCCCGTTGGTGTCATCGCGGCATAAACGAAACTACGATGGTGAAAACATGTTGGCGAGTTCGCCATTTTGTACACGCATATAGAGTGTACATTTAAGGCTGTTAAAAGGACGTGACTGTCACAGTTTGAAACAAGAATTGTAACCAGTATTTCACATTTACCGCATGAGGTAACCAGTGAGTTTATGCGTTACACATATAAATTGAAGTAATGTTATATTAATTTTAATGATTATTACAATGAATGACTTTATCACACATGTTTGGAAAATGATCTTCGAGCGTGTTGGCATTAAAGGGACACCGGTTATATTAGTACATGTTCACCTTATTTATTTTCTGTAAAACTTGTATAAGAACTTAAAATATACCAGTATGTGTGCAGATCCTTTATTTGTTTCTATTTCGCAAAGAGGCATAACCCTTGCAAATTGTTGAAAGTTATCCTGTTTCGCATTTGGCAAATATTGTAACAAATAAGTATTTCCGCCAGTTTTATCAGTATGATAAATGTATTTCCAACGAAATATTAAATTGCATTTTACTCATATTTTCCAAACAAGCGTGAAACTCTCTATTTTTATGAATAAGAATGCCAGTAATCTTTACTAAATATAAAGTTCCAGATAGTCATATTTGACAAATTAACATCTCCATGTGTGTATACGTTCACATGTGTAAATGTTGGTTTTCATTCGGTAATTGAACGTGAGTAAAACTCAGTTTAAACATTGCCATAATATAGGACACAGAAACCTTCAAATATACAATTAGCTCTAATAACGTCTCACACAAATATTAATTTTTCACATGCCGGACCCGATTAGCTCAGTCGGTTACGCGACTGACTATCCATCCAGCGGTCGTGAATTCGAATCCCCGCCCGTCAACAGTCTCCGTGATGATTGATATACGACATTGTGTTTCAATATCACCTCTCACTGTTGATTCAAGTGGGAATGTTATCAGTTACATGCGGAGATGGGGTCTGCACGAGTACTGGTTAACCTTTCAGGATCCAAGAAGACATGGTTAAGTTAACTTGATCGTCTGTTAGCCCTCTATGGCAAAACAATGATGCTTAATATGCAATAAATCTGTTTTACATAATAGAGAAAAGCACTTCTGGAACAATGAACACATTACCAATTGTTTTAAATGTCTAATTACACAGTTTTTTGAAGAGTATGCAGAAACACCCTATGATTTCTTTTGAAAAAAAATTCCTCAAATACTCATAAATAACACCAGTGATGTATATGCTATGCCAGCCTTTGCTCTACTCATCTGCAGCAAGAAATCACAACCACTATGATATTTCAAAACAAAATTACATAGGACTTATGCGTAAGAATCATGTTACCGTAAAATTGTCTTGTTTCAATATATATAGTCTTCTGGTGGTCCAACAACATGTATTCAGAAAAAAAACAGGGGACAGACCAGGTTACTTTTTCACAATTTTGATGGTTTGGTGACACCTCTTAAAGGTTGACAATAATGCCCGTTTATTGCAGTGTATCAATATGCATCTTTAAACTGTTGTAGATTCATCGAACATTACACCGAGCCTTCCAAACTTGGCAGAACCCATAAGTGTTCTAATGTTCTCATATGTACAAAGAAATATGACAATATCATGCGCTTTAAATAAAAATAATGTCTAACCAATTTACACAGCTCTAATTCCTTGGTGGCAAGAACATTGCTACCGTCATGTAAGGGAGGTAATTCTTAAATGAAACATATAAGTGTATGTTTGACAAAATTGAAGATTGAACGTCAAATATTTGTTTAATGCAGTCATACGCTTTCTTTTCTATGATAGAATGTGCTTGATAAATTTATAATGTATAAACTTTCAAACGTTTTCTTGTAGAGTGTGGACCAAATGCGTCCATCTAGACGACGTTAAAACGGACGTCTTCTTGTTACAAACGTGGTCCCACATATTTGACGTTCAATCCATACTTCATATCTACCAACCAGCTGTCAGTTGGGAATTCAGTTTTTATATTAATATACATTCGTTTTCTATTGATTATATTTTAAAACAAATAAACACGACTGAAATATGTAAATTAAATAGTGATTATAATAACGAATCCGAATCCCCAACTGGCAACTGTCTGGTAGTTTGTTATTCGAATCCCCAACTACAAACTGCCTACTACCTACCAACTTAACACTTGTACAAAATGATCTTTCAGCATATAAATAAAACACACGAAACGCATGTGTATAATTATCAGACATTTACATTAAGAACATTTAATCAATAGCAAACCCAGCTCATTGACAGCATATTACTTTAGCCGTCAGTGCGGGATATGCATGTTCTTTCTACAATAATCATTAACGTGTATTGTAATATAACACAGAAATACCCATGAGAAAAACGAAATAGGAAAACTTATGATGCGAATTAAAGCACGTCGCAGTTAACGATTCATTCTTTGACTTCCATGACAGTATCACACAAACGACAGGCAGTTACTGCAAACTTACAATAAGTCAACAATAAGTCATATAAATCTTCGAGGATATACATGCTATTTTAAGGTAAATGTTTTATTTATTTCTCTAAATAAGTGTACATATTTGTTTTTAGTTTATTCACGTGTATAGACAATACAATTGTAAAATAATATTAATACTTTAATTGTTATATTTAAATATTAAATAATATGTAAATGTTTTCGGTACATGGAGTACATCCCCTTATGTTTGTTAATGGATAGATCAAGCAGGGCGGTAGTGTAATTGATAGAGTGTTGACCGCTCACACTAGAGGTTACGTGCTCGATCCCAAGCTCGACTTGATGCATCTCATAAAATAACTCTCAGTACTGGTTTTGTCCTGAAAGCGGATTCGAGAGCGGTTCATACGAGTATAAGCTCTGAGCTTTCATCGCAATCGAGCTAAAATAAATTAGTATCAACTAAAATGGATATATCGTGATCCTTTGGCTAATCATCTAACTTGCTCCAAAGTGAAAAACAAATCTTTTTTTTTAGAAATAGGGTTTAATTGTTTTAGCTTAATCATTAGTTCTAGGTAACTTTTTTATTCGCAACTGAATCTAATGTTATGCAAAATACAATAGGTAATATTGCATACGTGTTGATGGGGTGGGGGGGGGATTAAACAATTGTAAATAAACAAAAGAAAGCATATGTACATATTTTGAAATGGTCCCCCACACAAAAAAAAATTGTTTGTACATTCATGTTCACTAAATGCTCATGGATCAATTGAATGTCGTTTAACAGAAAACAACTTTTGTAAAACGAATACTGTACAAACAACTTTGATAAATACATATGATCAATCATTAAAAAATATTAACAAACAATGCCTAATATTGCATTATGCAGATAAGCATACGTTTAAAAATCACGTTCAGGAGTACTCGGTCCAAGCAAGACCCATAGGTTAAAGAAATAGTAAAACATTGTTGAGATAATTTTCATTTTACAGTGCTAAAACTCACTTAAAAGTCACATTTTTTTAACACTAGTGATGTCGAATTGCATACGTGCTACGTCAGCCTTTACTCTACTCATCTGCAGCAAGAAATAAAAATAACCCATGCGAACTTTTTTGAAAATATTTCGAAATGAATTACATAGGAGTATTCTCTTAGCGCAAGAATCATGTTAACGTCACAAAAAGAGGCGCTATATAGTGAGACGTAAATGACTGACAGATAAGAAAAATATTTTTATCGTTTATAACTTAGATATTTCAAAATACTTATTAAACATACAGAAAGGGTTTTCACGCAATAAAAGTGTAGGGCATTGTTATATATTTAACTATTTATGTGTTTCCCTATATGCATTGCTTTGCTACGCATGAACATTTTATAGAGTAAAATATACGACATTTTCGACCTTCTCTTAAGACTAACTTTACAGTTATGTTCTTTATTCTAAATAAAATAAGGTCTAGGATTTTCACGGTAAAAATAAATATTCTATATAGAAATTGTTTTAAAGTACGTTTTACCTAGCACAAATGTATCCCCATATTAAAATGCACAATAACTGGTAGGTTGAGTGCTAAAAGAAGTCCCAAAATGCTCGTAAATACATGCATCTGTTAAAATCCTATAAAAGTCACTTTTTAAGCACCAGCGATGTCGTATTGCAATAAATGCTATACCAGTATTTGCTCTACTCATCTGCAGCAAGAAATCACATCCACTATGAACAATTTTGAAAATATATCAAACCAAATTAAGATGATTATTTTAACCGCAAGAATCATGTTACCGTGGGGGTAAATGAAGGCGACTGTGTAGTGAGATGTTTATATGTACAGACTACCTGGAATCAATGTGTATGGTCCATAGTTCAGTCAACTAAAGATACGAACCTTAATAAGAATGTGTTACAAGCAGAAGCATCAAGCTGATAATCAATTTTTGATAAATATCGACTAAAAGTGTACCAAAACAGATATATATATATACATATGGAGATAATTATTTGAGAATAACCAAGACATAAATGTACAGACCAGACTACGGCGAGTGCGCCTAGCTACAATGCAAACCATAGATACAATATCAAGGCCTCTGCCAAACCAATAAATTTGGTGTCGACCATGACTTATATACTATGGAATTACATGCAACACATCTGGACAGGGTTGACACATTTACATACATGAAGTGATAGCTTTTAATGAGTAGGATCCAGTTAAGGATTCATTACTACTCACATGCTATATAAAAGACAGATTTATAAACCCGTTGGATCATATAGATACAGTGAATTCATATATATTTAATTTCATAAAGGGAGATAATTAAATTCACAACAACGGAATTTACGATTTTTGGGATCTTTTCAGATGCTCATTCACAATGGTTGATATATATATGGAGATAATTATTTGTGAATAACCAAGACATAAATGTACAGACCAGACTACGGCGAGTGCGCCTAGCTACAATGCAAACCATAGATACAATATCAAGGCCTCTGCCAAACCAATAAATTTGGTGTCGACCATGACTTATATACTATGGAATTACATGCAACACATCTGGACAGGGTGGACAAATTTACATACATGAAGTGATAGCTTTTTATGAGTAGGATCCAGTTAAGGATTCATTGCTACTCACATGCTATATAAAGGACAGAATCATAAACCCGCTGGATCATATAGATACAGTAAATTCCGTTGTTGTGAATTTAATTATCTCCCTTTATGAAATTAAATATATATGAATTCACTGTATCTATATGATCCAACGGGTTTATAAATCTGTCTCTTATAAAGCACCATGTTTCAACATTATACATGAGTAGATTTAGTTTTTCTAGTAGGATCTTTAGTAGGGTCGTTTTCTTTCACTCATGGCATTCTGAATGGACTTCTCATTTTATCAATGTCAGGGCCTTGAAAACAAAATAAAGAATAATGTAAGTTGTCAGGAAAGTTTAAAAATTATAATTCAGTTTCATTCTTAATCATCGATTAAAACTGCTATCAATAATAAGATTATCATTTTCTTTAAAAGTAAGTTACATACATGTTTTACTTTTACATTAAAATTTAGTAAAAAGACCACCGATATCACTCTAATAACAATTAAGCAATTAAAAGATGCCAACTTACTGGTTTTTATTCCCCATAGACAACTGTTGTTATTCTTTGGCAAGTGGCATATTCCAACGTCCACAGTTTGTGTTTACAACACGATGCCCGGTGTCCTAAAATGTCTTTGTTTACCCAACGTTTTCACACCTTTAACGACAACCACAAATTGGCTCGATGAATAAGTCGTAAATTTTTCCTCGATGCGTCTTTGATCACAAACGTTGTCGTAATTAAGTGTATGAAAATAGAAGAAAGACTGTGATCGGAACAGATTTGGTAGTCGTAATATCGGATTAGCGGGGTGCCCATATTTTCGACCATTCAAAAAAGAAAAAAAGTCCGACACTAAAATAAATGCCCGTAATATCGGGGTGGTTGTAAGGTGGAGTTTTACTGTACTAGAAATACCGTCTACTCAAACGAATTTCTTTACAATATAGTTACTTTGAAATTTAATTCCTAGAAATCTTAACCAAACTTTTTTTTGTTTTCAGTTAACATCCTCGATAAAACTCTAGAAATGGTTAGTGCCAATTGTTCCAGTGGTGTTCTCTGTGCATTTCTACTTGCAGGCATCTTTCTGATAGGTAAGCAATTTAGTTTAATCATATTTTATTACATAATGTTATGTATACAACATATACATATAACCATTCATACAATTACAAACATAGCGGGTGCTGTTGTAGTGTATGCTAGTTGTTTTACACCTAACCGGAGTTCTAATCGTATTAAGCATAGCGTCCGCCTAGGATACGGAAGTTTATAAGTTCGATCCGCGATCGGATCATCATTAAGCCTTTCAATTTTACCAGACGCTATCTCACTTGACGCTCAGAATTAATGGGTTCTTTCTAGTCAATCTATAGTCTGTGTAATTTGACTGCTTAGATTATAATACAATGGTTGAACTATTGTTGGAAAACGACAATAACGCATGCCGGCAATGTGTGCGGCTTAATATGAAATCAATATAACACAATATAAGACACTTGGTACTCGAGTCTGAAATGTCTCCTTAAATATATTTCCAAGTACGGACAGCCTACAAACATATTTGCCATGGTACGAAGGACAAAATGTCACTAGCCTAGGTATCATGCCATAATGCCTACAATTATTGCAAGGATATATGTAGATATTATTGAGCACGTATATGATCATAACAATTTGTCTTGTATTTAATCGCTGATCATAAAAGTTTACCTTATTCCGTTCACAACATTTTATCTTAGATTAACTGACGTATTCTAAAAGTTGACTTAACCCTTCTATAACATTTTTCCTTATATTTAACCGGTTGATACGAAAAATTGACTTAATGCCTTCACAACATTTTGCCTTACATTTAACTGGATGATTCGAAAAGTTAACCTAATGCTACCGCAACCATTTGTCTTATATTGAACTGATTAATCCGAATATATTTAATGTGTTAGAAAAATATGTCTTTTTATATAATAACTGCTTCCACAACCGTTTGCCTTAAATTTAACTGGCTGATCGGAATGTTTTTCAATATCTCTATGCCTTCTTTGTAACCACCTGATCCTATAGGTGAATGAATTCCTTCCATACCCTTTTGCATTATATTTAACTGGCTGATCCGAAAAGTTGTATTTACTAATTCTATACCGCTTTGCCTACTATGTAACAAGCTGATCCTATATTTTCCCATAAAAAGCCGAGGGACGGCAGATCATTGAGGACATTTTAAATACGAAATCTGAACCATTCAGAGCAGAGTGAATATATTCCATTTCAAATAAACATGTTCCATTGAAATTTTACTTTAGTATGACATAATTTTAGAATTGATATGTTCGCGATTTTTTTTAAATAATTAAATGTATCAAAAACGTTCCGATTATTTTTTTCAAACAACGTTGCCGGACATTACCTTTTTTTCTATAGAAAAAAATGTAATATCTCATAAAGCGATAAGAAAAACAACATTAAGTACTATATAGTAAATCATTAAACATTTGCATACATAGTTTAAATGCATGCTAACCATTATTCTTCATTTTAATGATTCGCCACGACTTATTGGGATATTAAGCATGTGCGTAATGGGCCACGTGTTGCCTAATGGCCGTTAAGTCTGTTGTAATTAAAAACATTTGTTACCGGAAGTTATGCCACTTATTCCCCGTGTTAAAACTGACGTTTTTCCTTTCGTGCCGTTTTTTTTAACATAACCTTTTAGGTCGGGGCCCGCGGTAAATGTTACGTCGGGACATGTGGAATATGACTTTAAATGTGACTTATTATCAGCATGTGTTATACTCGTCAACCTGAAAAGGTCGTTTCGCGATATTTAATTTGATATATAAAATACGATCAGTATAATTCCATTAACGATCAAGTATTAGGGGACTGTTTTATATGTTTCAGGTATTAATTCTATGACGTAAGTACCATTACCGTGCGCGAAGTCTCTATTATATTTTGCCTTATATCTAACCGACTGAGAAAAAAAATTGCTTAACTCTTTCTACTTTATAGCCTGGTTAAATTTCTCATGTATGTGGCTAGAAATATATGCATGAGGTACGGCGTGTTCATGGACGACAACCGGACTAACTGACTTTGTAATTATAACCTATATTCGAAACAATTGGTTGGCAAAAATATTTGACCTTTTGTTATAAGTTCAAAGATATCTGTTTATTGTTTTGACCATCATTATAGGTTTATTTTAAATTACCAATATCATGTGTATACAAAAGAAACATGTATTATTCATTAAGGTTATGGGTCAAATGTCAACAACTGAAACATTGAAGAATTTTCTCAAAATACGACATACTATTAAATTGTTTTAGCCTTATACAAGGCGACTCATAACGGTTTTGTGTAACATGTGTCTTATGTCATAATACAAACTTAAACACAACATTTTTTGGTGTTATTATGCAAATACCATCTAGTTTGACGGATTTAAAAGGTCAAATGTTACCATATAGGATATCATGTGCAACGTGTAAATTTGGAACTGATATATCTATGAAATAACAATGTTCATATTTTAAGATTATGCTATATTTTTTTTACCAACTGAACTGATTCAAACTTTGTTACAAGTATAGCTTCTATACATGTAAGGTACATTAAGACAATAAATTTGACAATAATTTATCACAATAACAGTTAAACTTCACCATTAAATGCCAATGTGGCAACCTTTAGTGTAACAAAAACCCTTAGTGTTACAAAATTCAATTGTTACTCTAAGGGATTTTGTTACACTAAGGGTTGCCACAAACGTAGCACATTGAATGTCCTGGTTCTCGAAATATTTATACAATCACGTTGGTAGCGATACGATTGATGATATAAAACTACATGATGTTTGGCAAATAAAATGGGAACTCTCATATTTAATATTTAACATTGAGTCTGATTTGTTTTGAGATTGTAAAATATGATTATTAAACAATATATCATAGGCAAAAAATATAATATATTATGGTTCATGTCATTGTGACATCTCCAGTTAACAAAACACTAAATTACTTGATGCAGAATGCAATCATATAAAATATAGAGCTGGGCCACTTTTAATTATAGAATAATTAGACATACTATTACACGTAACAACTACAGGACCAGTAAACATCAAAATCACGAAATCTTCAGCAATTTTAGATATATAGATATTTAATAATATAGACCAAAACTTACATTTAAAAAGCAATTCCATCATTAGGGAACTATATTTTTATCATCATTATATCTACACCATTTCCAGACAAATGTATATTAGGCTTCCCGCCTTTCCTCAGCACAGCAGTTCATATAAATGAAACTCAATGGACGGTAATCTATAAATGTTTGAATATCTAAATATATTTTTGGTTGAATCTGTAATTGTTTTACTGCAATACTAAGGAAATACAATGGTTAAATTCCTATGTATGTTAAATAATAACTCTTGGAAAATCAGTGATAAATTTGCCAAATCTGACGGTTTTAAATCCCAGCCAAAGTTCAGTTTGAAGAGAAATGCAGATGATATGGTCTGATACAGAAATCATGTTGTTTCATGTTTATTAAAATTGAGTACATCAGTACAAAAACAATAATTAGTTGTCTAATTAATGATCACATTAAGACAAATTAAATGATCATGTGGGGAGAGGTCCTAGTGTGGCGTGGAAGTGGTGGTGGCTCCAACTTCCGTTCCATGAAGTTGAAATGATAATGCTATTTATAAATATGGAAAAGAACATAAGTATTACTTTTTAAAACATTTCATGATTTAATAAGGAAGAATTTTGTGCTAGCTGAGATTGGAATCATCTATGAGGTAACGTATAAAATATATAATATAAATCATATAATTTAAGGTCTTAAAGACGATCGTTGTAAAATATAAAGATTAATTATTTTTTTAAGTTTGTGTTTGGTATGCAAGAAATAGAAACATTCATGACTTTTTCGGTTCGGATAAAACTTCTCTTCCCTTGGGAAAACTGTTATTGTGGGAACTCGGCAGAGTCACCTTCCCGCCAAAACATGCATCCCTCGGGAAGGAAATGATTATAAAATCAAACATAATAATTATATAACGTTATGTTTATATAGCCCAACACAATGCTAGGACATGCCAACACAATGATTAACTAACTAAAGACACTGGCACGACAACCCAAGATAATTAATAATACAATGACCCATTAAGGTATCACTTTAGAATTACCTCCCTTACATGACGGTTGCAAGATTCCTACGCCCAAGAAATTAGAGCTGTGTAAAATAGTTGGGCATTCACAAAATGTCATATTTCTTTGTGCATATGGAAACATTGGAAAATTTTCATGATTTCTGCCAAGTTTGGATGACATTGGAACTGTCTGAAGTAGCTATAACAGTTTAAAGATGAGTAGTGATACACTGCAACAAATGGGCAGAATTTTCAAAAATGAAGAGGTGCCATCAAACCAACAAAATTGTGAAAAAGCAACCTGGTCAACCCCATGTTTTTTTTCTGCATAATTGGATCAACAGAGGACTATCTATGGGAACAAGGCACTTTTAGAACCATTGATATTGTATCCAGTGTTCCAGAAGTGCATGTCTCTATATGTAGAACATTACAAAATTAATTTTTGTGTGAGACGTTAAGATGTCAATGCTGAACAGAAGACAGCTCCGGTGTTCCATATGTATGGATAACTAGGGATCTGTAATATTGTAAGTCGACTGCGCCCTATTAAAATTGATTTTTATAGAGCATATAGTGGGGAAAGTGAGGAACATTACTCTCTTTTGTCTCTCACCTTTGATTCAAGTGACAAGTTACTTGCGGAGAAAGGTGTGCTCGAGTACTGGTTAACTTTCCAGGAAGTAGTGATTATATTAACAGTGTTTCTACCGGCCCTCAATGGTCTACTAAAAATGACGCTAAGTATTCAAACAAACATACGTTATGTAAATGTGTATGATACATAGGTATGATGAACATGCTAAAAGACTCATAACTAGAAATAGATAAAGCCTTTGTGTCATGTTGAATGCAGTTACTGTATGTCCTGTTAATACAGATGTGTTTTTTTCCAAATACAAGCTGAGAGCCGGTGTTAAATGTATGACTTCCAAAAGACAATCTCAAAATAGTGAGTGAAAAGAAAAAGAAACATGTTTAATCCAAAAACGCAAGTAAAAAAAAAGATTTGTGTGAATGTCCCGACACGACATCGAAAACATGTACATTGAATAAAACACATTGAAAACTCAACACAGGCTTTGGAAGGGACTTGCATGGAAATTACAAAAATCACACAAATGCAGGAGGTACATGTATTAAATTAATTCTCTAACAGCTGAAGTAAACAACTATTACACATAAACAGACGATAATTACTGCACTGTATGGATCTCAATACGTTACGTTTTCATATCTATTCCTGCGTTTTTCGTATAGAACGACATCGAACGACGTAACTCAACAAGATCGCTACTTGTAATTTTACGGCTTAAACGTTTGATTCAAAAACTATTTCAAATAATTCGTCTGTAGGTAGTAAATATAATAGAATATAGAGTTGATTTTCATGTTGATAATTGTATTGGTATGTTTAAATAACAATTAAAAGCATGTCTCTTTTACTGTTATCATATTTATCTGAGGGATTAACCCTAAAATATTCTGTATATCCCGAAGCCAAACTGTGAATGCTTCGGAAAATATTTGTCATATTCCATCCCTGATTTTATTAAACAATCAGTCAACAGTCGTTTACAGTTTAAACGTATTTTTTTTCCATTGGAGCAGATATAGCATACAAGTTATTTATGTACATAATACTTATCTATATTTGTATATTTGATGTTCATTTGTTAATTAATGTTTAACAATGTTCTAATTTTGTTGTTGAGGACCTCAGTGAAGATTGGACTGAGATATAGTCCAACTGAATTTTCTCGTAAAATAAAGTCATTATTATTATATAAGTATAATAATTTACAAGCATTTAACGAACAATACCTGGTCAATATGAAGACAAAACCATCATTAAACTGTTTTGTTGATTTATGAAACATTTGTACGAACATTAGTTATGTACAGCTGCTGCACCTGGCATCTATATATAGTGCACGGCATTGCATATAAGGACAGAATTAAAGTTAGAAGTACTGAGCGCACACTTATCAGTATATTATTAAGGCACATCATTGTGTAATATATCATCTCGTGAATACAAATAAAAATCTCTACAAATCGAGGCCATTCCCAGAAAATGTTGTATAAAACTGATGAAGTACTTATGATATTAGAATTGTGTATTGCAACAAAAAAGGCAATTACTTTCAAGTTTAATGCAAACTGCAATGTTTTAATTCATGGTCGATTCGCATGATCATAACATTATAAAACTTTTAAAATGGCATGCAATGTATAAAAATAATCAGTTGCCTGTGATTTCTACGGTGTTCTATTAGGGTCATTTGCATAAAATGACATTTCAACATTAGTGTTAAAGATCATCATCATTTAATGACCTCATTGTATTGACGACGACAACGACGGCGATAATCACATTATTGAAGGTGACGACGTTAACAAGACCATCATAATCACGACGTCAAAATTAATTAACCATCGTCATAATCCCTTTAATTACTCCCATTGTATTGACGACGAAAAAGACGACATCAGCGACGACAAACACCACTATTACCATATGGAGTGATGTCATAATGACGAAGACACGATAACACGATAACAGGATAACACGATGGTAATGGACCGATGTCAAGATGACGAAGACGCGATAACACGATGGTGATGGACTGATGTCAAGATGACGAAGACGCGATTACACGATAACACGATGGTGATGGACCGATGTCAAGATGACGAAGACGCGATAACACGATGGTGATGGACTGATGTCAAGATGACGAAGACGCGATAACACGACGACACGATGGTGATGGAGCGATGCAACGACATCACGATGTCGAAGACGCTATATTATTTCGCATCTTCATTATCGTGCCATTGCTTCATCACCAGCGTGCCATCGTATTATCACCATCGTAGATTTCTGAATGATTAATTTGGCAAATAATTAATCCTTCGGATGTAATTGTATCAATATTTAGTCAGGAGATACGAGTGTCTTATCATTCTATGTGAGTCCTTGATTTAACAAATACATGTATAATTATTTTGTCTAAATTTACCAAGCAGTCAAACAGCGAATGAGAACATTGATTGCAGCGAAGAAGTAACACTAGGCGTCCTCGTTTTGTACCTAAATTAACAAGACAAGCACTACCTGCGTGATAAGCACGTGTTCGGTACTTATATTAAAGAAGATAAGTATCAACTCCATCAAAATCTCACGTTTTTGGTACATAAATTACACATTTAAACAACAACGGCATGAGAACCAGACGTTTGGTACCTATATTACACAACAAAAGCACCAACTGCATGATATGCACACGTTTGGTACATACGTTAAACTATTAAAGCAATAACGGAATGAGAATCACACGTCTGGTACCTAAATTACACAAGACAAGTGTTACCTGCATGATAAAAGGGTAGGTGTTTGGTACTTAAATTACACAAGTCAGTCAGCAATTCCATGATAAGCAAACCTTTAATACTTTTATAACACAATTAAAGCACCTACGGCATGAGAACCATACGTTAGGTACCTACATTACAAAAGAGAAGCACTACCTGCATGATACGCACTTGTTTGATACTGAAATCACAAAAGGCATACACAAACCAAATTAAAACCACGCGTTTTGTTCCTAAAATACACAAAAAAGACACACACCGCATCAAAAGCACATGTTTTGTAGCTAAATTACACAACTTAAGCACCTACGACATGAGAACCACACGTTAAGTACCTAAATTACACAAGAAAAGTGTTACCTGCACAATAAAAGTGTAAGTCTTTGGTACTGAAATTACACAAGGCGATAACCAACTCCATAATAAGCACACGTTTGTTACCTAAATAACACAAGTTAAGCACCTACGGCATGAGAAACACACGGTTGTTACCTAATTTAAACAAGAAAATCACCGATTGCATAATAAACACACATTTGGTACAAGACAAGTAAGTGTTACCTGCATGATAAGCACATGACACGAGTTTTTACACGATGATTTTACTGAAGTTTGCACATCGAATTATCATGTCTACCAACGGACATATAACTAAATATATACATTATTCTCCAAATATTGATAGCTGAAATTTCTAAAACTAGTATCGCCGGCGCTAGTTTTGAAAATATGAGTTAGAAATGTTTAAAAACAAAATGCTATTTTTTTAAATATATTTAACACTTTTTGGTCATAAATGGCTACGGCTATATCCGCTGTCATATTTACCGCTGGTTCTGTACTTTGTAACGTTGAAGCGAAAACTGTTAGCATTATCTATGCAATAACAATTAGACATTAGACAAGTATTTATTTAACGAGAAAACTCATTTGAACAAGCCAATATTCCATGAGGCCATCAAACATATGTATAAATTATTTACATCAATGTGTTGAATAACACGATTACATACAAAAGAAATAACAGCATAAGCAATTATTCCTCTATTTTAGGTACAAGAATATGAATTATAAATATATTTTGACAATGTGTGTTATACACATAGTGATATTATTTAAATATATATATATATATATATATATATATCAGCAATCAGGTCATGTATGTAAATTTGTCAGTCCAGTCCACATGTGTTGCTTGTAAATCCATAGTACATAAGTCATGGTCGACATAAAATTTATTGGTTTGACAGAAGCCTTGATATTGTGTCTATGGTTTGCATTGTAGCTAGGAGCGCTCGTCGTAGACTGGTCTGTACATTTATGTCTTGGTTATTCACAAATAATTATCTCCATACATATATATATATTATATATCACAGAGCTTATTGTTGAAAAACTTGTGAGTCCGGGCTTAATCCATCGCAAATACAAAGTTTTGAAATAGTTCACTGAATTTTGCCATTTATTACAATTATAGGAAGGCTTTTCAAAATATTTAGTCCGAGTATATCTGTTAAATAACTCATGATTTGAATAGGGAGTATATACATTTATGTTAGACGAGAATCTTAAATTTCTTGAATAAATGCATCCCTAAGATACGACGGGGCAAAGTTATGTAACGTTTTATACATAAGAATTGTTTGTTTAAATTAAAGGATTTCAAGGAATGTAATTCAGTCCAATAGCAAACAGTTTAACAGAAGGTGTGTCAAATGTTTTATCAAGGATAAATTCTGCAGCCCTGTTTTTTAAATCTTACAACTTTAGTTATAACTATGAATTTCTCGAAATAACACAACAATAATCTAGATGGGGTAAAATATGGGCATTGAAAAACAGTTTTCGCATGGCAGTCTTACTACGTGATAAAAGATATTTTTTTTACATTTTTATTTATTTAATTACATTTTTGATGACTTGCCATTGCCATGTTGGTAAAAGTGAAACACATATTGAACGAATTGATATCATTGCATCAAATGTAAAAATGGTCGCACAGATTGAAATGTTTATAGATGTGAAATGAGTTTATCACGTATGTAAAACTTTTCCACAAATGTGAAACTAAGTTGTTACAAATGTGAAAATGGTCACAAAGATTAAAATGGTCATAAATGTGAAAATGGTCTCACTGATTGAAATGGTCATAAATGTGAAAATGGTCTCACTGATTGAAATGGTCATAAATGTGAAAATGGTCGCACAGATTGAAATGGTTATAAATGTGAAATGAGTTTACGACGTATGTAAAACCTTTTCACAAACGGGAAACTTAGTTTTTACAAATGTGAAAATGGCCACAAAGATTAAAATGGTCATAAATGTGAAAATGGTCGCACAGATTGAAATGGTCATAGATGTGAAATTACTTTACGACGTATGTAAAACCTTTCCACAAATGTGAAACTTAGTTGTTACAAATGTGAAAATGGCCACAAAGATTAAAATAGTCATAAATGTGAAAATGGTCGCACAGATTGAAATGGTCATAGATGTGAAATTAGTTTACGAAGTATGTAAAATCTTTCCACAAATGTGAAACTTAGTTGTTACAAATGTGAAAATGGCCACAAAGATTGAAATGGTCATAAATGTGAAAATGGTCGCACAGATTGAAATGGTTATAAATGCGAAACTAGTTTACGACGTATGTAAAACCTTTTCACAAACGTGAAACTTAGTTTTTACAAATGTGAAGATGGCCACAAAGATTAAAATGGTCATAAATGTGAAAATGGTCGCACAGATTGAAATAGTCATAGATGTGAAATGAGTTTACTACGTAAGTAAAACCTTTCCACAAATGTGAAACTTAGTTTTTACAAATTTGAAAATGGTCACAAAATTTAAAATGGTCATAAATGTGAGTAGGTCACACGTAAATGGTCACAAATGTGAAAATGGCCACAAATGTGAACTTATATTACCACATGTGTAAAACTTTTCAATAAATGTGAAACTTATTTGTTACAAATGTAAAATTGACGATGGTCACACACTAGTATGTTATAAAAATGTTACAGATGTAAAAACGTTTAGGGGTCGCATATGGACTCGTTTTGCACCAATGAGGTGATAATTGTAAATTTGAATTAAATATTAATAAAAATAAAGTATTTATTTAATTTTCAAGGTATGAAAGAATACAACACATTCTTTACGAGCGTCACTTGCAATTGCATTTTTAGCATAATTTTATAGAAATGCATGCAACTATGTGACCTACGTTTGAAAACTTTTCTCTTATTGCTGAGGTTGTGGTTTTGGTCGGACCATCTGGTAACTTTTTATTAACTTCACAGTGTAAAGTTTGAAGTTCTGAAATATTATCATCGAAGTCATTTTCCTTTTAACATTCTAATCAAATTTGTGTTAAGGACGTTTCTATAGATTTTTTGTCCTATGTATTGAGCTTGACAAAACGTTTATGTATACAGAAATAAAAATACAGGTTTTGTTACCTTAAGACAATATGTTTACATTCCTCCTCTACCAAGATATCTCAAAATGTATATCTTTGCAGGCATACGTTTTGTATTCTTTATTTTTTGTTTAGATTTGTGCTCAGTTTTGTCTGGGCTTCTTATTATGATAAAAAACGACCTTAATGTTTAATGAATGCAGTTTGAAAGAAGAATTTTTGCAACTATACCTATCGTTTGTCATCTGGAAGTTTATATAAATGAGACAAAAGTGTTAAGGTAGGTAATTCTTGAATCACTCGTATACGTTGACTTGGTAGAGTTATCCGCCGCACCAGTGCCATATTGAAGCCTCGTTTTTATTCAATACCGCAGCATTTCGGAAATATAAGTAGATATTCGCTTTACTTATACTGAGGAGGACACTCCGTTCGAATATTTGGCTGAAAGGGTTGTGTGCAGCTACGTATTCATTCGCTAAAATGCTTTGGTCAAAATATATTGACAAGCAAGTAAACATTCTAAGTACGTAGGTGGTATAATTTCACAGTATATGAAAATATAAAAAATATTCATATATTTGGTCAGTGATGAAGTTTTCTTTTGAGTTAGTAAACAAAATATATTTCACTTTAAAGATGCATGTTCTGTTTTGTAGGTTACCTGCTAGCAGTGGTGAAATACGAATCTCCGGTGGCTATGGCAACATTGCCGGCCAACCATGTGTCGGACAATCGCAACGACGTGCTGGCTGCTGGTGATCGGCCTCGTGTTTCTTTGATATCCAGGGGAATAACAGCGGAAGACAAAGATATTTTGCTGATACCCAGTGACGAAGTTTTGAGAAACATGTCCGAAGTGCAACTGGTTTCGTTATATTCAAGTTTAATAAAAACGTATTGTTTATTTTTTCGTTTACTAAAGATAATATTTCATTCAAACACGCATGCTATAGGTATACCCAGTTTTCACAATATTCGGTCTTCATCATCTGTGGCGCTTCTTCTCTGGAAGTAAGATCTGATTGGCTTAAAACAAACACACCTCTGCAAAATAAATACATAAATAAACATTCGAACGATAGTATTTTGAAATACAAGGAAATCGCCGACGTAGTCCGATTGTTTAAATCAACCAATCAGAAACATAAACGGAATACCGGTATATTTTTGCTCAAGATATAGAACCTTCCAAGAGATTTGTCTTTTAGAAAAGCAAATGAAGCAGATGATCCAGACTAGATGAATGGTAAGTATCAGTAAGAACGAGTGGGAGCAGACCGATTATTTTGAATTGGTGCGTAATCTTTTTCAATTTTTTCAGGTTTTCAAAATGAGGATGAGATGTCGATTTCGTTAGTGATTGGTGATTTAAACACCGGTCATTTTCATCAATAAAATATAAAATAACGACTTGAAATAGAGATAGGGCTATCGGTATCAATCCAAGTTAAGTGTATGCTCTGGGATTAGACTTCTGTTTGACCAACATATTCGAGTATTTTACTTAAATACTTAAAAACAACAATATAAGAAAAGCAGCCAGCTGATCATGAGTTTAGACTGTTTCGTAAAAATACATATGGTTTCTTTGACATTTGACATTATATATCAAATATTTAAACAACCATAATTCAGTTAAGTTTTTAATTTTAAGTATTTAAGTTAAGTGTTAGTGAAAGAGAAGCCTGTTGCATTGATACAAGTAATATGCTTTTTCTCTCCCAGATATATAAACACTATGCAGATAGTATGTCACCAAATGGATCGAATTGGTTCCATGTTTGATGGAGGGAAAGAGATATGTATAGATGCTTACGTAAAGCCTAAACAGCCTTGCTTAGTTTATTCTTTTGGGTAAGTATACTAACATTCCAAAACACGCTGGTTCCTGTAATGTATCATAGTCATGAGAGACACCCATTTTCACAAAATCCGGACAGAATATTCATGAAAATGCTCCACTTGTTCGCTTAGCACAGGCGTGACTTTGTCCTGTTTCAAAACCATGATTCATCATATAGACCTGTTGGTTTTTGTTGGTGCTGCTGCTACTGTTGCTGGTGCTGTTGCTGCTGTTGTTGATGTATGATGTTCAGCGTCGCTTTCAACAATTTGTCAGTCGTTTGGCGACGATGTTTACTTGAGACAAGTATTCTATTTTAAGTGCTGCCACTGACAGACACATGGTATGATACCCCGCCTAGTCACCACAACCACTGACACAGGGCCAACATGACCTAAAGCTATCCTCTAAATATTGAATATCAAGCAAAGAAGCTGTAATACTATTATATAAGTCTTTGATATGACCAAACTGTGGATCGAACCCACGACATTCTACATTTGAGGCGGACGCTCTACCACTAGATCACGCTACGGCATCAGTTACAAGAGAAAGAACATATACTTGTCATAAGTATCTCAATGATATTTTACCTACAGTATAAAGATCAAAAGAGGACTTCTAAACAAAGACTAATAGAACATATAGAACAAATAGATTGCATTGTTACACCATGAAGGAACTATAATACAAACAAACAAAATAGTATGTTCTCTATCTAAAAGTATCAAAGTAAATATTCAAAATTGAAGAGGAAGAGCACTTAATTTTATGGCAAAAAAACAAACAAATTTTTTACCATTATTAAATTTGCCGCAAAATAGTTATTATGTCTTTATTACCAAAATCAAATACTTTCTTAAAATCTATTCATTTATGAAACGTGTATTGTTTAGCTTTCTCACACGAATCAATCAAGTTTGCATTTGTTGCATGCTTGGTCTCGTCCGTACATAGAATGCTATATGTAATATTCTTTTTCAGGTGTAATAACCAGTTCGATTTTGAAGAATATATGATAAAATTATACAGGTGTGAGATTCACACATTCGATCCGAGGTAACAGCAATCGTTTTTTTCATTGTTGTTTTTGTATGGGGTTTAACGTCATTTTCAACACATTTCAGGTTATATTAAGCATATCCAGTTTTATTTGTGGAGGGAGACCTCAGAATGAATCTGAGTATAACCAACTCCCTTCAGCAAGTAACTGGCAAACTTTCTCACATAAATGTTTCAGATCAAACGGCACGACTCGAACCTACGACCTTAGCGGTAAGAGGTAAGTGATCTTGAGACAACGCCTTAGACCGTTAGACCACGGAGGACCCTCATATTTCATTACAAAAAAAAAGAACCTTATATCTGGGCTACTTTATGTAAAAATATGTTATGCATGCAGGCCATTAACTTGAAAGGGACAGAATGTTAGTAAACGGTTGGCATGTGTCTTACATGGAACGGAGTGGAGAGTAAGGAGTTGTCAACCGACCATTACAATACATTTACCCCTTTTGTCACTCCATTTGCATATTTGTAGCGTCCTTTTGAATTGTTCCATACCTCGTTTATACTTGTGTTGTGGTGATGCATGTGTCTGTTGAATCCCACGCCTTTTTTTTTTTAATAAAACTTTATTCAATTAATATACATGTACATAAATCACAGATTAATTAAAAGTACAAACGATATATTGTGTAACAATTAACAATAATTATAAATATAGATTTTAAAACAGTTTTTTTTCCTTGTCAAGTTCTAGGAACGTGTACAAGATTATATATAGGCAGTTATTTATGCATACTATTTTCTAAATAAGATATATACTTATTTAAAGATGATTTTTTTTTCTTGTATTTACAGGCTGTCTATGTAGCTTTGAACTCGTCTTTCAAAATTATTAGATTTATATATATTGTACTCGGAGAGCTTAGATAATTTTTTAAATTCTTGACAAAATATTGAAAAACAATTTACATGCTTAGTTCTAGATTCGCTTATAAAATACGTTTTATATATCGAATATCCTATTAGTGCGAATATTCTGTTTATATTAATATATTCCTGATGATCTACTTTGTAGCCTATTATTATATTATATAGCGATTTTACGTTTTTATTTATTCCGCAGTATTTAAACAAGGTGTTTATTTTCTTCCAAAATCCATTTACTTCTTTGCAGTCTATGAACAAATGTTTGTAAGTTTTGGGTTCATTGCAGATGTTACAAAACGGAGTTGAGCTTATTTTCCAAAGGAATCTTATTTCTTTCGATGGAATGATCTTATGAATTAATTTAAATTTAAATTGCTTCTAATTTGTGTATAGCTTTATATACATTTTCCCAGTTTATTATATTATCAAAATATGTATTCCAGTATGTATGTATATAAGGAATAGAAAATTTCTAGAACTTTTCCGTTCGCTAAAAGTAAATTTAGAGTTAGGTTTGTTTTTACTTTTGATCATATAGAACAATGCGATTTTAAAATAGTTTTCCATGAGGTAGGTATTGCTTGTTTCAATCTACTTAATTCCGTAATCCAGTTATGTTTGTTTTTTAATTTTTTGTAAATTATATCTTCACTAATTTCGCCGTTATTATCGATAATGTCATTTATAAAGAGAATTCCGGATTTAATACATTCTTTGAAGACCAAGCATTTTTTAAAAAACATAATTTCTTGATTACCCCATATGATTTGTTTTCGAATTTGTTCAAACGTTTTACTTTTTATATTTTCTCCTCTTTTAATATCTAACCACGTTTCAATAATGTCTATATAAAAATCCGGTATTGAAAGATTATCGTAATTTTTTATGTTTTTCAGATTACCTAAATTCATATTGAATATAAGAAAGTTGTTTCCGAAATCTTTTAAAAAATAGTTAGGCAGTATTTTCCAGTTTGCTTCATCTTTCTCTCTTAGTTTTTTATCCATTTTACTTTAAGGGATTTAAAGAATGATGTGGTGTCAAGCATATTTAGTCCACCTTGATTTTTTTGTCCTATCAGTGTTGTTCGTTTTATTTTTTCACGTTTCCTATGCCATAAGAATTTATAAATAGGCGTGTCAATTTTTTTTATTTTATCGAGTGGTGTTTTAGAGGATTGTACCAAGTATACAAATTTTGGCATAATTAATGTTTTAATAACTTTTATCTTTCCGAAAAATGTTAAATTTCGTTTAAGCCATTTGTTTATTAAATTCTCACTGTCAATTATTTTTCTTTCCCAGTTAAGTGAATTGCATTCAGTTTTGTTGCGGCCAAAATAAGTGCCTAAAGCTTTGATATGTTTTTGAGCTCAATTAATATTTCCAATTTTGTCTACACAATTTTTTAATTTACCTACATATATCCCTTCTGTTTTTCCATGATTAAGAACTAATCCCGATTGTTTGCCAAAATTTTCTATGATATTTAAAGCTGTTATAATTTCATTTTTTGATCCAAGAAAAATAGTTGTATCGTCCGCCGTTTAATGGACATGTATTCCTGTGTTTAGGTTATTATTTCGTGCTAACCGTGGATAAAGCTGTATTCAACGTTATGTCAATATTTAATGAGCTTAGACTCCACAGCTCGTGTATGCATCATTTGCAGTTATATTTTTTTCAATTTACATGTATTTTACTAAATTGGCGTTATGAGTATAGACGATGGCACATGCATTTTGATTATATGTCTTTTCTTTATAACAAATAAAATAAGTGACAGAGGAATATCTGTCATATTTTGTTTTTCTAATGTATATTTATAGTTTTAAAGAAATTATAAATTAGTTTTAGTCTTAATTAATATTTAATTAGTCTATGTTTTATCTGTTGTGACCTTCTTAATTGTCTACTTTACCAGCATGAAGAAACATTCAGCTAAACAAATAAAGAACCCAAAAGGCTGTACGTTTTATCACATTGGGCTCGGAGGAAGAAACGAAATTGATAGTAGGAAATGGGAAATATATACTCTAGAATCGATCCGGGCAAATTTAAGCCATACACAGGTACGTATACTCAAGTTAAGTCATACACAGGCAATATCTAATAAATATAATATACTCTTGCCATGATCAAGTTTAAGCCGCACACAGGTATACACACATTTAAGTCATACACAGGTAAGATCTGCTAAATATACATTCTAGTCACGATCCGGGCAAGTTTAATCCGCACACAGGTATACACACATTTAAGTCATACACAGGTAAGATCTGTTAAATATACACTCTAGTCACGATCCGGGAAAGTTTAATTCGCACACAGGTATACACACATTTAAGTCATACACAGGTAAGTTCTAATAAATATATACTCTAGTCACGATCCTGCGAAGTTTAAGCCACACACAGGTATACACATATTTAAGTCATACACAGGTAGATCTGATAAATATATACTCTAGTCACGATAAAGGCAAGTTTAAGCCGCACACAGGTATACACACATTTAAGTCATACACGGGTAAGTTGTGATAAATATATACTCTAGTCATCTAGTATCATTCCGCAGACACATAATATGATACCCCACCCAGTCACATTATACTTTTACCGGGAGGACCAGTGGTAGTGCATTGAACCCATGGCCGGATGATCCCTGTGTGTAGGGAATTGAGTTTTATATAAATAAAGGGGCTATTATTTACCAGGGCCCTGTAGCTTTGAGTTATATATAGGGATAAAATAGGAAATCCGAAAATCCTCTTTTTCCATCCATTTATCCAAAACTATTATTCAATTTGAGATCTGAAGCATCATATAGTCATATCAAAAAGTAATTAGTTAAATAACAAGGATTCTATTTCCATGAAGGGCCAAGTAGGGTCCCAAAAGGGTGGTTAAAAATGAGAAAGTTAAAAAATCTTCTTCTCAACCAGTCTGTGAAAATTGTTGATATTTAATATTTAATTGAAATTTACTTATTCATGCTATAGGAAAACGGGCAACAATCTCATGTGCCAACATAATGTTCAGTTTGATATCTAAAGCATTGTCGAGTAAATGAACAAGGGTTTGCAGTTATCACATATCAATGGTATAAATGACCCTGGGTTTATTACAGGAATACTATAGGAATGTGAATTCTCCTATCCATCTGTTCAATAATATTTTTTTTTTAATCTGAAGCATTGTCTTGTCATAGCAAATTCAATTTGAATTAATAAAAATGATTGTATTTCTCGTAAGGCGCTAGGCGGGCCCCAATAGGGTTGAAATTGTGGGATATGGTATATAGGGGCCGCGTTAGGGGGTCTTTATTTTTACATATGAATACTATGGGAAAACAAAACAAAAACATATCATTTTTACTCCCATTTGTACAAAAAAATGTCAATAAGAGACCTAAAGCATTGTCAGATCATAGCAAATATCTACGTGCAGGGAATTGAAATTTGGACAAATCAAACAACAGGCTAAATGTCAGGACTTTTGACGAAACTTAGTAATTACATTTGATGCAGTTGTAAGTATATTGTTAAAAGCAGACAACAAAGCTTGAAATAAATCAAACCTATTTTCCATTTGAGCAAAAAAATAGCGCAATGTTTACAAGAATAAACTATGTACTATTTTCTTTTTTTTTTTACGCAGAGCAATTTCATGATTAATACGCAAATGCAAACAAACATGAAAGATGTCAACACGGTCTTCGTTGTTATGATGGAAACAGTGTTTTAAGGGATAAACAGCGTGATGCCATGTTATATTTCGCGAGAAAATATAGATATTTAATTGTCATTTGCCTGTTGGATACGGGAAGGGTTATGAGTTTGCTGTACAGACAAAACAGTTGACGAACGTTGTTTTCAATGGCGTGGAAGCCATTTTGAAATGACAGTGATCATGTGACTGGAAAATTACGTGAAGCCGAAAGTTGTCCGGAACCAGTGAAAGAGATAAATGTAATGCGCCGAATGTATTAGAGAGTGATAGTAGTGTTGTTAGTACAGCGCATGACATACACACAATAATCGATAACGGTACGTTAATACATTTGCTGTATTTTTTCACGCACTCCAGTTCTGTGCACAAAGGAAAGCAACTTTGTCGAGATCAGCCAGTGTCACTACATACTGTTATACTACAAATTACCCTATTTCGTATGACACACTTATTACGGATACGCCTGAAATTGGTCTCTGATATTATGTTCATTATACGAAATATGCATACTGTTATAAAATAAGTGTTTATCACAACTGAACCTAAATATACAATGTAATAGAAATCTATTCGTGTTATTTTTTTCAGCGCATAATAGACGTTCTAAAGATTGACATTGAAGGACCCGAGTGGGCGTCGCTTTCTCAGATGAAGCATGTTGGTACCCTGAGATATGTTCGCCAACTTTTGGTAGAATTTCACTATTGGCGTGGAAAGACGATATCTGTTCACGCACAATGGCTTGCCACATTTAGACATTTATACGAGGCCGGGTTCCGAATATTTAATAGGGAACGAGTCGTTTATCCTGGAGGAATAGGTTTTGTGAAAGAATTAGACAAAACCATTGCATATCAAGTAGAAATATGTTTCATTAATATTAACTTCCGGTTTTGATAAAAAACGCTTTGTTTTGTAAATAACATTTGCTTATGGCAAATCTCTAGAACGCATTGACATACATCAAAACTAGCGAGCAATGTTATGATGATATATTCGTTCTGAGACAAGGAAATTGAATGGATTAGTGAAAAATAATATCATATACTTAATACCTTTGCGTATGCGGAGCCAATAGAAATTAAAATATAAATTGATTTGGGTAGCATTGAAAAAATTAAACACTTAAAACTAAATTTTCATAATGGATTTTTAGCAAGTTTCTGTCAATGGCAGAAAACAATAATAATATATCAAAAATGAATAAATTAAAAATTAAACATGTCAAATACTCGATTTGTAGCCGCAAACTATTACTTAGTAAAACAAACGACGATACGGCGGAGGGTATACAGACTTAACGCGACTTGTGGGCTAAATGCTCATATTGTGAAATATCCTAGTCAGACAGACATGTGTGGAGCGCATGTTCCTGTGGTAGAGCATCTGGATGCTTTTGTTAGATTTAAGTTTTTAAGTATTTAAGTATGTGTTGGTGAATTAGGGGCCAGAACGTTAATATATGTTACAAAAACCACCGTCCTTCATTCATCCCAGCCGGGCCCGATTGACTCAGTCGGTAGCGCGTCTGATGTAGGGTCGTGGATTCGAATCCTCGCCCGGTTACAGTATCCGTGATGATTGATATACGACATTGCGTCTCATTATCATTCGTTTCTCACCGCTGATTCAGATTCAAGCCAAAGTAAGAACGTTATCAGTTACTTGCGGAGATGAGTGTGCTTAAGTACTTGTTAACCTTCCAGGATCCCAAGAAACAGTGACTATGTTAAATGATCGTTTGTTAGCCCTCGATGACATAAAATGACGCTAAATATTCATTCAATGAATCAATTTATTCATCCATTCATTCAAATAAAAGTCAGTCAACCTGAAATAGTTTAATTAATATACATAATATTAGAAGTTTCTATTTTTATTCAAAAATGGCTTAAAGACGATCAATATTTCTTAAGTTCATAAGCAACCTTGTCTTTTTTAAATTAGTTGGAACGAATCCATTTATTACCGGGATACAGTTGACGAAGAGTATCACGAGTTGTCGTCCATATGTAACATTTAACACGAGTGGTTGAAACGGACAAACCAGGTTTTAATTGAAATAATGGGTGGTTAAACATTACAGACAGTAAATATTCAGTAAATCGCTAACGATGGAAGACACTTAGTTCGTTTAGTTACATTTGCGAGTATACATAAAGAAAACAAGGTGTACAGAAGAAATGATCGTTATTTACATTGGTTCTGTCGTCCTGTCCGTCCTTTTCAACACATCCAATCATTTTCCTCGTTTAAGAACGAATACAATTATAATACGTTCTCCCTCTTCAAAATGGAAATGTAATTTAGCGAATTACGTAAAATAATCTAGATTGTGTCTCTTTCCGCTCATTGCTTATTGACATTGCGCTTTATATACAGCATCATCGCATATTGAATATATTGAAAATAAGGTGATTTTTTTTTGTTAAAGTGCGCAAAATATCAAATATAACACAGATCTTTTGCTGAATACGTGCAAAGGTATAAAACAGCTTATATACAAAAGTTATTCTTTTTTGTTTAAACCTGAAGTGTTTGAATAACGGGAACTGTTGCTAGTGAAATGAACAAAAAGATGAGCTCATAACGGGATTTGAACCCGAATCGCCTGAGTTGAAGTCCATAGCTCGTTCCACGGTTACCGGAAGACATACTACAAAAGTGCTTGTTTTCTGTTGGATAATACGTTTGTGTGTGTTATATTTATTTGCGAGTAATTAAACTAAATGTAGGTTAAACATGATTATTGATTGAGGTGTGTCACCTGTTACGGCGCGGTTTTCTAGATTTATTGAAAATATATGAAACCAAACTCTTTCATTATTATTTTTTGTGTTCTTATTAAATGGGTAAAAAAATATATGCAAAGTTAGTCCTTATTGTCTTTTATAAAGAATGATTTCCCAGTTCGATTTTATTATTAGAAGTGTCCTTAGAAAGAAATGAGATGAAGTAAATGTGTGATAGTGTAAGCTGACCTTCGCGCGCGGATTTGTCTGAACATTTTGGTCTATCATGATTTTATTTACATATCTACATAAAAAGTATATCATGTTCAGACTTGGTCATCGTATAACCTCGTCAATTAATTCTTGCCCATTAAGCAACTAAAGTGAAGGGAAGCAATCACAGAAGTTTGTGTACGCCAGACATGTGTAATGACACGACTGCGCCAGTTCAAGTGATTTTGTAGCTAAATATTTCATGATGAAGTACGCCCATGGTTCTGCTGTGACTCCAGGATTCGATGCAGAAAATGTCATATGAAACATAATTTTTCTTGCATGCCGGACAAGAATTTCTACGATCTTCCGAACCATCGTGCTATCGCTTTGTCAATAGGCACACGCGATGCCACGATAACACGATGACACGATGGTGATAGCACGACAGTACGATAACACGATGGTGAACGAGCGATGACACGATGACGAAGACGCGATGACACGATGACACGATAGTGATCGCATGACAGTACGATATTATTTCGCGACTTCGTCATCGTGCCACCGCTCCATCACCATCGTGCCATCGTACGGTCATCACCGTGCTGTCGTGACATTGCTCCACTTCGCATCTTCATCATCTTGTCATTGCTCCATCACCATCGTGCCATCACCATCGTGTCATCACTATCGTGCTGTCGCGGCATCGCTCTTTCACCATCGTGGCATCGCATCTTCACCATCGTGTCATCGTACCATCACCATCGTGCTATCGTAGCATCGCCTTCCTGTCTAACATGCGCATAAACTCTCACTTGCGTCATGATGTCGTCTGACGAAGAAAGCAGGTTAATTTATATAATTAAGAAATAATCCCGAATACTTGAAGGCGATGCTACGATAACACGGTGACACGATATTGATGGTACGATAGTACGATAGCACGATGGTGGTTGTACGATGGCATGATGGTAATGGATCGAACCTCAAACCCATGTAAAATTCTTATACCTGAAGGAAATACGCTGTTTTTTATGATATGATTGGAATGTGTGGATTGATTAATGGCAATTGTGTAAGTCTGATACATTGCAAGTTTGAACCTCTGTCGTATGTTGGAGAGTTAACGATAGACTACTTGTCGGACCTGAGAGGCATGTAGCATTATGACGTATGATATAATGCTGCTGCTGCTGCTGCTGCTGCTGCTGCTGCTGCTGCAGCTGCTGCTGATGATGATGATGATGATGATGATTTTTTTATATAGCTCTTACCCTAACCCATAAAGCTAAAAAAAAAGTTGGGATTAGATTTAGATATATATACAAGGTTACCAACTTCACACTGGGCTTTTTCACGTTTTTATTCAAAATATAGAAACGGAACTCACTTTTCCCTCCATCAACCTGACATCGAATGAATTATGAAAGCAGCAATCTGATTGGTCGGATGAACTTCATTAAAGATTTAAAAAACAGTTTTTTCTTTTGCTTTTTGGCAATCATTTTCAAAGGGGGGGGGGGGATTTTTTTACTTTATTGGTAAAGGGGGTAATCCAAACACCGATACTGCCGCCTGTGCCGCCACCTTGGTTAAATGTGGCATCTTCCGTTATCGTGTTGAATATCGTTTATGATATTGGTCTAAGCGAAGGTTAAAGTTGTTCTCATGCCGCCAACACGTGTTTGGGCGCCGGTCGGCCGGTAAGATCGACGTTTGTCGTTCCGTATGTTTGTGTCTGTGGGCGCGTCGGGTTCTTGTTGCGCAAAACGGGTCATTGTGAAGTGTCCGACAAACGTTTTTTTATTTATCTCTTCATTTCTTTGATTATTGGTTTATATCCTATTGAATGTTATAATTGCCATCTTGATTTTAATGTTTTTTTTATGTTGAAAGTGGGGGTGGTGCGTAACTAATATTGCAAGAACTTATTGCCCAATCTGTTTGTTTATTATGTGAATTAAGGAATAAAATATGTTTAAGCCACCGACGTGGCACGTGGTGCGATCCCCGTCCGTCAAGTTCGCTTCAGTATTATAAGCAATAATTCAATACCCAAATAATCATTTAACCATTTAAACAACAATCCAATTGTTTGAATCAAACAACCAGAAACACTATCAAAATCGCGTTATATACATATTTTTTTATCAAAGCAAGCGAAGGGAAAAAAAATAATGATCTCCCAACTAACTGAAACCCAACCGGTTGTACTTAATCTCTGTCGGCTGTAGAAAGGCCCAGCTCTCCCGCATGGGTCCGGTACATAACAACGACATTTGAGCACGTTGATTGGTCAGTTGTTTCGGCGACAGTTGAATGACGTCACGGTTTGTTAAGCCCACTATGACTTGTGGGACAGGCCTAGAGCTCCCTGCTTTTATTTTGGATTGAACATACCTGATTCGGGAGATATTAGGGACTGCGATAGTCTACTGTTTTGTAATCTTGGTCATCTTGTGACTGGGATAGTCTACTGTTTTTTAGTCTTGGTCATCTTGTGACCGAGATAGTCTACTGTTTTGTAGTCTTGGTCATCTTGTGACTGGGATAGTCTACTGTCTTGGTCATCTTGGCCTTCAATATACTGTATATTGACATTCATGTTGCAGATAGTCTATCCTAGGACCTGACATCTCGCGTTTCAGGTCTGTTATACCCAAATAAATAAGCAGGGAATTCCATGCCTGTCCCACAATTCATAGCACTCTAATACGTATGCTTACCAAACTGTGAGACAATTAAATTTCCGTTGTAAAGGTCGGTAACAGGTAGAGCTTTTGAGTACAACCTCTCAATAATATACCACTATGACTAGTTATGCGGGAACCAAATATAGTCAAAGGCATATACAAGTAATTGTAGTATTGGTTCCCAGCTATAAACACCGCGGGTCAGTATGTCCAATTACACTTTGTTGTTACACGACAGGCTGATTTCTTGATAAAATATAATAAATAGAATACCGAACTAGGGTTATTTTTATGTTTGATAATATAAAAAGATAATAGGGTATGCGTACACTATATATTAACATTAATGTATAATAGGATAGTACGGTATTTAAACTACAAACAAGTTCCATCTATGATAAAAAAAACATATCAATGCTGAATTCTCGGAACGACTAAGTGGAAATCGGAATAAGGGTGAAACGTATAATGTTTAATTTGTGTAGTTTTTCAAATGTTCGTATTCTTTTATTAGATTTTATATCGCAGTTCTATTACTAACAATGGAGACTAAGTTTTTGAGTAGGGAAATACAAAATGGAACTGGAGTTAAACAATCGAAGAGAAAACGGGAAAAGGTGCTCAAATAACGAAAATTCCTACAAATAAGACTGCCATGAAACTTCATTTTTTTCAAGGATTGAAATCTGAAACGAAACAACGGAGCCAACTGGTACAAAACCAAGGTAAGCGTAAGTGATACTTACTGTTGTTGTTGTTGTTGTTGTTGTTGATGATGTTGACAATGCCCCTTCCCCAGCCCCCACTGATGGAGATGGCTGCACACTAGTCTGCAGAGGCTATGCTGCAGATACTTGGTATAATGTACTAATGTTTCCTCCCACTGATGGAGATGGCTGCACACTCGTCTGCAGAGACCATGCAGCAGATATCTGGTATAATAAAGTAATGTTTCCCCCACTGACGGAGAGGACTGCATCCATACTTGATATAATATACATACAGTACTAATATTTCCCCTACTGATGGAGTTGGCTGTATCCACGTCTGCAGAGACGATGCTGTACATACTTGGTATAATGTAATTATGTTTCCTCTCTCTCTCCCCCCTCCCCCCCCCCCACACACCGTTGGAGACGGCTGCACACTCGTCTGCAGAGACTATGCTGCAGATACTTGGTATAATGTAGTAACATTTCACCTACTGATGGCGGATGGCTGCATCCACGTCTGCAGAGACCATGCAACAGATACATGGTATAATGTACAAATGATTTCTCCCACTTATGGGGATGGCTGCATCCACGTCTGCAGAGACCATGCCGCAGATACTTGGTATAATGTACTAATGTTCCTACCACTGATGGCGATGGCTGCATCCACGTCTGCAGAGACCATGCCGCAGATACTTGGTATAATGTACTAATGTTTTCCCCACTGATGGGGATGGCTGCATCCACGTCTGCGGAGACCATGCTGCAGATACTTGGTATTATGTACTATGTTTCCTCCCACTGATAGGGATGGCTGCAACCACGTCTGTGGAGACCATGCTGCAGATACTTGGTATAATGTACTTATGTTTCCTCCCACTGATAGGGATGGCTGCAACCACGTCTGCGGAGACCATGCTGCAGATACTTGGTATAATGTACTATGTTTCCTCCCACTGATAGGGATGGCTGCAACCACGTCTGCGGAGACCATGCTGCAGATACTTGGTATAATGTACAATGTTTCCTCCCACTGATGGGGATGGCTGCAAACACGTCTGCGGAGACCATGCTGCAGATACTTGGTATAATGTACTATGTTTCCTCCCACTGATAGGGATGGCTGCAACCACGTCTGCGGAGACCATGCTGCAGATACTTGGTATAATGTACTAATGTTTCCTCCCACTGATAGGGATGGCTGCAACCACGTCTGCGGAGATCATGCCGCAGATACATGATATACTGTACTAATTTTTCCCCCACTGATGGTGATGGCTGCATCCGCGTCTGCAGAGACAATGCTGCAGATACTTGGTATAATGTACTATGTTTCCTCCCACACTGATAGGGATGGCTGCAACCACGTCTGCGGAGACCATGCTGCAGATACTTAGTATAATATACTATGTTTCCTCCCACTGATAGGGATGGCTGCAACCACGTCTGCAGAGACCATCCCGCAGATACATGGTATACTATACTAATGTCACCCCCACACACACACACACACACACACACACACACACACACACACACACTGATGGGGATGGATGCACAATTGTTTGAAAAGACCATGCTGCAGATACTTGGTATAATGTACAAATATTTTCATACTGATGGAGATGGCTGCACACTCGTCTGCAGTGACCATGCGGCAGATACTTGGTATAATATACTAATGATTTCCCCCACTGATGGGGATGGCTGCACACTCGTCTGCAGAGACAATGCCGCATATACTTGGTATAATGTTCTAATGTTTCCCCCACTGATGTGGATGGCTGCACACTCGTCTGCAGAGACAATGCCGCATATACTTGGTATAATGTTCTAATGTTTCCCCCACTGATGGAGATGGCTGCACACTCGTCTGCAGTGACCATGCGGCAGATACTTGGTATAATATACTAATGATTTCCCCCACTGATGGGAATGGCTGCACACTCGTCTGCAGAGACAATGCCGCATATACTTGGTATAATGTACTAATGTTTTCTCCCACTGATAGGGATGGCTGCACACTCGTCTGTAGAGACGATGCTGCAGATACTTGGTATAATATACTAATGTTTCCTCCCACTGATGGGGTTGGCTGCACACTCGTCTGCAGAGACCATGCTGCAGATACTTGGTATAATTAACTAATGTTTCCCCCACTGATGAAGATGGCTGCACACACGTCTGCAGAGACGATGCTGCAGATACTTGGTATAATGTACTAATGTTTCTACCACTGATGGAGATGGCTGCACACTCGTCTGCAGAGACCATGCTGCAGATACTTGGTATAATGTACTAATGTTTCCTCACATTGATGGGGATGGCTGCACACTCGTCTGCAGAGACCATGCTGCAGATACTTTGTATAATGTACTAATGATCCTCCACTGATGGAGATGGCTACACACTCATCTGCAGAGACAATGCCACAGATACTTGGTATAATGTACTAATGTTTCCCCCACTGATGGGGATGGCTGCACACTCGTCTGCAGAGACAATGCCGCAGATACTTGGTATAATGTACTAATGTTTCCTCCCACTGATGGGGATGGCTGCACACTCGTCTGCAGAGACGATGCTGCAGATACTTGGTATAATGTACTTATGTTTCCTCACACTGATGGGGATGGCTGCACACTCGTCTGTAGAGACAATGCCGCAGATACTTGTTATAATGTACTAATGATTCCTCCCACTGATACAGATGGCTGCACACTCGTCTGCAGAGACCATGCTGCAGATACTTGTTATAATGTACTAATGTTTTCCCCACTGATGGGGATGGCTGCACCGTCGACTGCACGTAGGATGCCGCAGATACTTGGTATAATGTACTAATGGTTCTCCCCACTGATGGTGGATGGCTGCACCCACGTCTGCAGAGATCATGCGGCAGATACATGATATAATGTACTAATGTTTCCTCCACTGATGGTGGATGGCTGCCCCCACCTCTACACAGACCATGTCGCAGATACATGATATAATGTACTAATGTTTCCCCCACTGATTGTTGGTGGCCTCATCCACGTATGCAGAGACAGTGCGACGTATGTGTATACTTTGTTCATCATGTCCCTATTGTAAATGCGTTCAATAATACATAGTATATACTATTTTAATTGTGTTCCATTTCGTTCATAACTTGTTTTAAACTGGCTACATGATTATAACTGTTACGATAGGTGCTTAGGAAATACAGGATAAATAGTGACATGCGATGCCTGCTCTCTATCATTTTATGCTCAGTAAATAATGTTCAATTTTTTGAATAGCCGACAGTACGATCCCATAAGAAGATGGAGGTTAATTATGTCATTGTAGTTCATTTCATGAATCGTGAATAAAATATCGGCATCATGAATAAAACATCGGCATTTTTCGTTACATTCGTCATATATCACTTATATGTATTGGCCAACGAGTGATATTACCACGGTCACGTGATTTCATATTTTTTCAAAATATGTCGAACAGAGTGTCCGTAATATACGATATGCTATATAAATTTATTGTAAGTAACTCATGCACACAAATTCATGTAGGAATTACGTTTTTTCTCAATCAAATGGTAGTATTTACTCCAAAACCAGATACTTCATCAAACAGATTTGAATTAGTGATACACGTTAACGTGAAGTATTCTGCTGTTAAAGTTAAAAATAATCCATCTGTGATGTTTTCGAGTTTTTAATCACTATTTACGCAGTTGTTGTTGTTGTTGTGTGGTGTTTAGCGTTGCTTTCAACCATTTATCAGTCATAACGCGACTGGGTCTGCTACCTAGAGACAGTATTCTGAGCGCTGCCTCACTAGTGTATCATGCCTCAGACACATGCTATGATACTCCATCGAGTCACATTATGCTGTCACACTGCTGATCAGACTTAAAATCTCCTAATGCTAAGCGCCAATCGAGGAAGCTTCTAGTACAATTATCCAAGTCTTTGCTATAGCCCACCAGTGATCGAACCATCGATATTCCGCAAGCGTTGTTACAATAAACTGAGGAACAACAATAGTCTGAGGAACATATCCTCCTCGGATATACGTGTTATGTTTGTTACATTAGTCGGTCGTGTTATTGTATCCCCTCCCGGTCACAATCTGTGGGATGGTTGGTCATTAACTTTGTTCTCCGGTCCACGAATATCCCCTCTGAATATGTAGGGAAGTAGTCATTGACTTCCATAGATAATGTGTGTCTTGAAATAGTGAACCCTCCCATATCCCAGTGATGATAATTACTTTCGTTGCCCGCTGTCATATAACAAAAATGATTGTTGAAAAATGCGAAAACAAAGATTGTAACATTAACTAACATCTAGTTTAACTTTTCTTACTTACTTTTTTTACTTAGTTATTTAAATAAGATGAAAAGAAACTGTCAGTAAAATGGATACGTTTAGTTTAAACAAATTCACAAATTGTTTACAATTACATTGGAAAATATCACATATAAATTAACATATGCGTATACAATTATGAAAGTGATTTAGAAAAAAGCTTATATATTTTGTGAATCTGTCTCCCTACGTTAAATGAATTAGAAGCACATGGCCGGTTACCAAGCAATAGTGGAAAAAAAGATTGCATACGCATGTACGTGTTGTTGCATATACTTCACGCTTTAAGTATGAATGAAAAAAAAAATATTGCTGATAAATGTTCATTAAGTTAACTAAAGCATATTAATGAAAAATTATACACTGTAATTGTGAATGAACATTACTTATGAACGCGGAATTATTTATAACAGTAATATATAAAATGTTTGCATTGCAAACAAAGAATAGTGTCCAATATAAATAGAACAAACATATTCACCGTCATTCTGTTGACGCATTAGATGATTGATCAGAAGACGGTATAGAAGCATTAAGATCGGACACAATCCAATGTATAAATATTGTGTTATACTTGTGTGTATGGCGTTTTATAATAAATGGCAACTCCAGGTTTCCAACTTTACTTTATTGAACGCGTAATTTCACAAATAGTTAAATATTTAAGTACATAATTTTTAATACACTGTACAAATATTTTCAAAATACAAAAGTATAAACGATACACATAACATCATGGCGACATGATTACAAATGTCTACAAAGGTAGCGACAACAGTGCGTGTAACACTTGTATCATACAATGGATGTGAGGATTAAACAATGCCGTGTTGTCTAATTCATTTTTGGAGTTACTAAGATATGTTACCAAAAACGAAAAGTAAGTGTTTTTTTTTTCATAAAAAAAAGATATTGGTATGTTAGTTTAAGATACACGCACTCGCACGAATTAACAAACGAACCGCACTCGCACGAATTAACAAACGATTCGCACTCGCAAGAATTAACAAACGATCGTTCGCACGCGTGCACTTATATGTACAATACATATTGCACAATATCAAGCACGCATGCACGCACGCACGCACGCACGCACGCACGCACGCACGCACGCGTGAATTATAACACCAAATACTAGGCACGCCCATTCTATTAGTATTTATTATGTAACTATTAATGTAACGAAAGTTAACTTTTATAAGAAATAGTTTCCATGAATTAAAATTTACACTCTGTAGATTTTTCAAAGTATCACATATATTTGTCCACCACCCATATCCATCTAACAACTAAATATAGGTGCATGTTATATGTTATTCATATTTAGTGCAAACAAC
>CM055903.1:51122373-51157373 GCA_029582155.1 Panopea generosa | reverse complement strand
AATTGAAGAATGGGCAAGGGTTGGTGGATATGAGGGTGAAGTATGTGGTAGGGAAAGTGGTGTTGGGGTGAAGTATGAGGTAGAGAAGGTGATGTTGGGATGAAGTATGGGGTAGGGAAAGTGGTGTGAATGTGAATTATGTGGTAGGGAAGCTGGTGTGAGGGTGAATATGGGGTAGGGAAGGTGGTGCGAGGGTGAAATATGGGTTAGGGAATGTGGTGCAGGAGTGAAGTATGGGATAGGGAAGATGGTGCAAGGGTGAAGTATTGGGTAGGGAAGGTGGAGTGAAGGTGAAGAATGGGTTAGGAAATGTTGTGTGAGGGTGAAGAATGGGGTCGTGAAGGTGGTGTGAGGATGGTGTATGAGGTATGTAAAATGGTGTACGGGTGAAGTATGTGACAGGGAAGATGGTGTGTGGGTAAAGTATGTGGTAGGGAAGGTGATGTGTGGGTAAAGTATGGGGTTGGTAAGGTGGTGTGTGGTGGAGTATGTGATAGGGAAGGTGGTGTGTGTGAAGTATGAGGTAGGAAAGGTGGTGTGAGGGTGAAGTATGGGGTATGGAAGGTGGTGTGGGTGAATTATGATGTAGGGTAGGTGGTGTGAAGGTGAAGTATGTGAGGGGGAAGGTGGTGTGGGTGATGCATGGTGTAGGGAATGTGGTGTGAGGGTTAAGTATGACGTAGGGAAGGTGGTGTAAGGGTTAAGTATTCGGTAGGAATGGTGGTGTAAGGGTTAAGTATGGGGCAGGGAAGGTGGTGTTAGGGTGAAGTATGGGTCCGGGAAGGTGGTGTGAGGGTGATGTATGAGGTAAGTTAGATGGTGTGTGGGTGAAGTATGTGGTGGGGAAGGTGTTGTGGGTGATGCATGGGGTAGGGAATGTGGTGTGAGGGTAAAGTATGGCGTAGGGAGGGTGGTGTGCAGGTTAAGTATTGGGTAGGAAAGGTGGTGTAAGGGTTAAGTATGGGGCAGGGAAGGTGGTGTTAAGGTGAAGTATGGGGCCGGGAAGGTGGTGTGAGGGTGATGTATGAGGTAAGTAAGATGGTGTGTGGGTGAAGTATGGGATAGGGAAGGTGGTGTGAGGGTTAAGTAGAGGGTAGGGAAGATGATGTGTGGCGAAGTATGGGGTAGGGAAGGTGGTGTGAGGGTTAAATAAAGTGTAGGGAAGATGGTCTGAAGGTGAAGTATGGGGTAGAAAACTTGGTGTGAGGGTGATGTATGTGATAGGAAAAGTGGTGTGAGGATGAAGTATGTGATAGGGATGGTGGTGTTGGGTCAAGTATGTGATATGGAAGGTGGTGTTGGGTCAAGTATGGTGTAGGGAAGGTGGTGTGAGGGTGAAGTATGGGGTAGATAAAGTGGTGTTTGGGTGAAGTATGTGATAGGGAAGGTAGTGTGAGGGTGAAGTGTGGATAGGGAAGGTGGTGTGAGGGTGAAGCATGCGGTATGGAAGGTGGTGTGAGGGTTAAGTAGAGGGTAGGGAAAATGGTGTGTTGTGAAGTATCGGGTAGGGAAGTTGGTGTGATGGTGGAGTATGGGGTAGAAAACGTGGTGTGTGGGTGATGTATGTGATGTGAAAGGTGGTGTGATGGTGAAGTATGTGATAGGGAAGGTGGTGTGGGGTCAAGTATGTGGTAGGGAAGGTGGTGTGTTGGTGAAGTATGGGGTAGGGAAGGCGATGTGAGGATGAAATATTGGATAGGGAATGTTGTGTGAGGGTGAAGTATGTGGTAGGGAAGGTGGTGTGAATGTGAATTATGGGGTTGGGAAGGTGGTGTGTGGGTGAAATATAGGGTAGGAAAGGCTATGTAAGGATGAAGTATTGAATAGGATGTGATGATGAAGTATGGGGTAGGGAAGGTGGTGTGAATGTGAAATTTGGGGTAGTGAAGGTGGTGTGTTGGCGAGGTATGGGGTAGGGAAGGTGATGTGAGGATGAAGTATTGAAAAGGGAAGGTGATGTGAGGGTGAAGTATGGGGTAGGGAAAATGGTGTGATGGTGAAGTATTGGATAGGGAAGGTGATGTGAGGGTGAAGTATGGGGTAGGGAAGGTGGTGTGTGGGTGAAATATGGGGTATTGAAGGCGATGTGAGGATGAAGTATTGAATAGGGAAGGTGATGTGAGGGTGAAGTATTGGATAGTGAAGGTGATGTGAGGGTGAAGTATAGGGTAGGGAAGGTGGTGTATGGGCGAAGTATGGGGTAGGGAAGGCGATGTGAGGATGAAGTATTGAATAGGGAAGGTGATGTGAGGGTGATATACGGGGTAGAGAAAATGGTGTGATGTTGAAGTATTGGATAGGGAAGGTGATGTGAGGGTGAAGTATGGGGTAGGGAAGGTGGTGTGAGGGTGAAGTATGGGGCCGGGAAGGTGGTGTGAGGGTGATGTATGAGGTAAGTAAGATGGTGTGTGGGTGAAGTATGAGGTAGGGAAGGTGGTGCGGGAGTGAAGTATGGGGTAGGGAAGATGGTGTGATGGTGAAGTATTGGATAGGGAAGGTGATGTGAGGGTGAAGTATGGGGTAGGGAAGGTGGTGTTAGGGTGAAGTATGGGGCAGGGAAGGTGGTGTGAGGGTAATGTATGAGGTAGGTAAGATGGTGTGTGGTGAAGTATGAGGTAGGGAAGATGGTGATGGGTTGAAGTATGGGGTAGGGAAGGTGGTGTGAGGGTTAAGTAGAGGGTAGGGAAGATGATGTGTGGCGAAGTATGGGGTAGGGAAGGCGGTGTGAGGGTTAAATAAAGTGTAGGGAAGATGGTCTGAAGGTGAAGTATGGGGTAGAAAAATTGGTGTGAGGGTGATGTATTTGATAGGAAAAGTGGTGTGAGGGTGAAGTATGTAATAGGGATGGTGGTGTTGGGTCAACTATGTGATAGGGAAGGTGGTGTGGGGTCAAGTATGGTGTAGGGAAGGTGGTGTGAGGGTGAAGTATGGGGTAGATAACGTGGTGTTTGGGTGAAGTATGTGATAGGGAAGGTAGTTTGAGGGTGAAGTGTGGATAGGGAAGGTGGTGTGAGGGTGAAGCATGCGGTATGGAAGGTGGTGTGAGGGTGAAGCATGCGGTATGGAAGGTGGTGTGAGGGTTAAGTAGAGGGTAAGGAAGATGGTGTGTTGTGAAGTATCGGGTAGGGAAGGTGGTGTGATGGTGAAGTATGGGGTAGAAAACGTGGTGTGTGGGTGATGTATGTGATGTGAAAGGTGGTGTGATGGTGAAGTATGTGATAGGGAAGGTGGTGTGGGGTCAAGTATGTGGTAGGGAAGGTGGTGTGTTGGTGAAGTATGGGGTAGGGAAGGCGATGTGAGGATGAAATATTGGATAGAGAAGGTTGTGTGAGGGTGAAGTATGTGGTAGGGAAGGTGGTGTGAATGTGAATTATGGGGTTGGGAAGGTGGTGTGTGGGTGAAATATAGGGTAGGAAAGGCTATGTAAGGATGAAGTATTGAATAGGATGTGATGATGAAGTATGAGGTAGGGAAGGTGGTGTGAATGTGAAATTTGGGGTAGGGAAGGTGGTGTGTGGGCGAGGTATGGGGTAGGGAAGGTGATGTGAGGATGAAGTATTGAAAAGGGAAGGTGATGTGAGGGTGAAGTTTGGGGTAGGGAAGATGGTGTGATGGTGAAGTATTGGATAGGGAAGGTGATGTGAGGGTTAAGTATGGGGTAGGGAAGGTGGTGTGTGGGTGAAATATGGGGTATGGAAGGCGATGTGAGGATGAAGTATTGAATAGGGAAGGTGATGTGAGGGTGAAGTATTGGATAGTGAAGGTGATGTGAGGGTGAAGTATGGGGTAGGGATGTTGGTATGTGGGCGAAGTATGTGGTATGGAAGGCGATGTGAGGATGAAGTATTGAATAGGTTAGGTGATGTGAGGGTGATGTACAGGGTAGAGAAGATGGTGTGATGGTGAAGTATTGGATAGGGAAGGTGATGTGAGGGTGAAGTATGGGGTAGGGAAGGTGGTGTGTGGGTGATATATGTTGTAGGGAAAATGGTGTGGGGTAAAGTATTGAGTAGGGAAGGTGTTGAGGGATGAATTAGTGGGTAGGGAATGTGGTTTGGGGTGAAGTATGAGGTAGGGAATGTGATGAGAGCGAGAATTATGTGGCAGGTAAGATGGTGTGTTGGTAAAGTTTGGGGTAGGGAAGGTAATGTAGGAGTGAAGCATGTGGTAGGGAAGGTGGTGTGAGGGTGAAGTATGTGGTAGGGAAGGAGGTGTTGGAGTAAAGCATGGGATAGGGAAGATGGAGTGGGATAAAGTATTGGGTAGGGGAGGTGGTAAGGGAAGAATTATTGGGTAGGGAAGGTGATGTGAGGATGGAATATGCGATAGGTACGTGGATATGATGTTTATGTTTGATATAGGGTATGTTGATATGAGGTTTCGTACTAGATAGAGTTTGTGGATGTGAGGTTTAAATATGAGATAGTGTACATTGTATGTGTATATGAGGTGTGAGCATGAGATAGGTATGGTGTGGATATGAGATCTATTTATAAGATAGAGTATGTGAACATGAGGTTGAAATATGAGATATGGTGTGTAGATATGAGGTTGAAGTATGAGATAGGATGTGTAGATATGATGTTTAAGCATGAGATAGTGTATAAGTATATGAGGTTTGAGTATGAGATATAGTATGTGGATATGAGGTTCAAGTATGAGATATAGTATGTGGATATGAAGTTTTAGTTTGAGATATAGTGTGTGGATATGATGTTTAGGTATGAGATATAGTATGTAGATATGTGGTTTAAGTATGAGATATAGTATGTGGATATGAGGTTTTAGTTTGAGATATAGTGTGTGGATATGAGGTTTAGGTATAAGGTATAGTATGTGGATTTGAGGTTTAGGTATGAGATATAGTATGTTGATATGTGGTTTAAGTATGAGATATATGGTGTGGATATGAAGTTTAGGTATACGATATAATATGTGGATATGAGGTTTAGGTATGAGGTAAAGTGTGTGGATATGAGGTTTAAGTATGAGATATAGTATGTGGATATGAAGTTTTAGTATGATATATAGTGTGTGGATATGAGGTTAAGATATGAGATATAGTATGTGGATATGTGGTTTAAGTATGAGATATAGTGTGTGGATATGAGGTTTAGGTATACGATATAGTATGTTGATATGAGGATAAGGTATGTGATATTGTGTGTGGATATGACGTTTAAGTATGAGCAATAGTATGTGGATATGAAGTTTTAGAATGATATATAGTGTATGGATATGAAGTTTAGATATGAGATATAGTATGTTGATATGAGGTTTAGGTAAGAGATATAGTATATTGATATGAGGTTTAGGTATGAGATATAGTGTGTGGATATGAAGTTTGAGTATGAAATAGGGTGTGTGGATATGAAGTTTTAGTGTGAGATAGGGTGTGTGGATATGAGGTTTAAGTATGAGATAGTGTATGTGGCTTTGAGGTTTAAATATGAGATATGGTGTGTGGATATGAGGTATGAGATAATTAATGTGAATAAAAAGTTTAAGTATGAGATAAGGTATGTGGATATGAGTTTGACGTATTAGATAAGGTGTATGGATATGAAGTTTAAATATGAGATGGTTATTGTGAATATGAAGTTTAAGTATAAGACAGTTAATGTGGATATGAGATTGAAGTATGAGATAGGGTGTGCGGATATGAGATTGAAGTATGAGATAGGGTGTGTGGATATGAGGTTGACATTTGAGATATGGTGTGTGGATATTAAGTTTAAGTATGAGATAGTTAATGTGAATAGGAAGTTTAAGTATGATATATGGTGTGTGGATATTAGGTATGAGATAGTTAGTGTAAATATAAAGTTTAAGTATGAGATAAGGTATTCGTATAGGAGGTTGACGTATGAGATAGGGTGTTTGGATATTACGTTTAAGTATGAGATGGGGTACACGTATGTAGGTGTTTGGTTGAAGTATGAGATAAGGTATGTTGATATGAGGTTTAAGCATGAGATGGTATATGATAGGGTATATGGGTGTTGAGTTGGAGAGATAGGTATGTGATGACGTATTGGCTCGGGTAAGCGAGTGTTGGAATGAACTATGGAATATAGTAAGTAGGTGTGGGTATGAAATATGGGATATGAAAGATTGGTAGTATTGAGGAAGTATTGGATGAATGGATAAGGGGAATGTTAGGCCTAAGTATGGCGTAAAAACTGTATTCTTTCATAAAAAATGTGTTACCCGAATTGAACGCAGACCAGACCTGAATCCGCACGTGATGTTTAATATCAGTAAACGCTTTGTCAATATAAGACCGGTAATGAACTAAAATTAGTATGTCGGTCAAGAGCGCGTTCGAAACAATTCTTAAAGTAGTATTTCTGACTCAGTTGTAAATCTATACGTAATGTAAATGCCCAATCGCATAAATCCATACCATGATAGCAAATGTTTAATCATTTATTGCTTTCAGTATAATCAAATATGACCGACATAAATTATATAAATGTGATGCAAACTGATTGTTAATCATTATCGTTAACAATGCGCTGCTTGGCAAGCAGTTACACATTCCGACCTATTGAGTCGGTAGATATTTGTAACGATATCTCTGCGGCGGTTGCTAACTGCCACTGCAACTCCTTATGTCACTGCTACAGTTACTACTGCTGTTCTTGTTGTTGCTTGCTGCTATCACCGCTACAGTTACTACAACTGCTGCACAACTGTTAATGCTACTACTATTACACGTGTTATTGCTTGCTGTTATCACCGCTACAGTTACTACAACTGCTGCACTACTGTTGATGCTATTACTATTACCCGTGTTGTTGCTTGCTGCTATTACCGCTAAAGTTACTACAACTGCTGCACAACTGTTAATGCTACTACTATTACACGTGTTGTTGCTTGCTGCTATCACCGCTACAGTTACTTCAACTGCTGCACAACTGTTAATGCTACTACTATTACACGTGTTGTTGCTTGCTGCTATCACCGCTACAGTTACTACAACTGCTGCACAACTGTTAATGCTACTACTATTACACGTGTTGTTGCTTGCTGCTATCACCGCTACAGTTACTACAACTGCTGCACTACTGTCGATGCTACTACTATTACCCGTGTTGTTGCTTGCTGCTATTACCGCTAAAGTTACTACAACTGCTGCACAACTGTTAATGCTACTACTATTACCCGTGTTGTTGCTTGCTGCTATCACCGCTACAGTTACTACAACTGCTACACAACTGTTAATGCTACTACTATTACACGTGTTGTTGCTTGCTGCTATTACCGCTACAGTTATTACAACTGCTGCACTACTGTTAATGTTACTATTATTACACGTGTTGTTGCTTGCTGCTATCACCGCTACAGTTATTACAACTTCTGCACTACTGTTGATGCTACTACTATTACACGTGTTGTTGCTTGCTGCTATCACCGCTACAGTTATTACAACTGCTGCACTACAGTTAATGCTACTACTATTACACGTGTTGTTGCTTACTGCTATCACCGCTACAGTTATTACAACTGCTGCACTACTGTTAATGCTACTACTATTACACGTGTTGTTGCTTGCTGCTATCACCGCTACAGTTATTACAACTGCTGCACTACTGTTAATGCTACTACTATTACACGTGTTGTTGCTTGCTGCTATCACCGCTACAGTTATTATAATTGCTGCACCACTGTTGATGCTACTACTTTTACACTTGTTGTTGCTTGCTTCTATCACCGTACAGTTACTACAACTGCTGAACAACTGTTAATGTTACTACTATTACACGTATTGTTGCTTGCTGCTGTAGGGCCTACGGATTCTGATACTGCTTCTGCTACTGATACTAATACTGATGCCGATATTGTCAATAACTGCAAATACTGCTGCTGCTGCTGCTGCTGCTGCTGCTGTTTCTGTTACTACTGATAATACTGTCGCTGATGCTACTGATGCCACTGTCACTACCACTATCAACCACTGCTATTGCTGCTATTTCAACTGATGGCATTGCTACTGATACATATGCCGCTCCTAATACCGCTAAGTATGATTCTGTCATTGTTCATGAAACGTGTTCATTACTTAATATGAAGCATGCGTCCGCCTCACATGCGGAAGGTCGTGGGTTCAAACCCGGACCGGGTCATGCCAAAGATTTAAAAAATGGTAAAAGAAGCTTTCTCGTTAAGAGGATAGTTCTGGGTGGGGTATCATATCATGTGCCTGCGGCATGATACTTCAGTGTGATACTGTCTCAAGCAGATGCTATCGCGATATGACTGAAAAAATGTTGAAAGCACCGCTTAACAACATACAATAACAACTCATATTAAGCATATAGATTAAAATAATACAATTAAATCCAGAAATGAAACATGCTATAGCAATGGAATTTTCACGGCGATCAATTATATTGAAATTAAATAAGATTTAATTACGTGTCTTATCATGGTTTATTATTTAAAGATATTGAAACGCTTTTTCAGACAAGAAACATGCAGCACAGGTGCTTTAAACGGATATAGAGTCTAATTAATATACTCAACTGTCATAAAAAAACAGTCCAAATTTTACAACAGCTTGTTGTATACAGGTTGACTATATTAATACATTAACACATTTAGTAATATTGGCTGATATATTACACGGCACGAAAAGGTGTAAATTTATTCAGCATTAGATTAACATTTATAGCTTAGTTGTGCGCTAGAATATAAGAATGGTAAGCTACGAGATTAAGGTGGTTTGTTATTGTGACGGATGTATAATAATTATTGCCGCAAACTGGTTAATATGTCGACTGTTTAAAGTTTATGTACCTCACGATAAAAACCAAACAGTACTGGTCATTCCAATTGAGCAAGACTAACTAGTGTGTAGGCACGAATTTCAAAACATCTAAATGAAACAGACCGACCGTTCACACGCTTTGCGCATACGCTCAAAAAAGATTTGATGTTGAAATTTAACTTAGAGAGCCAATAAATCGGATGTTTATACATTATTATTGTACATGACGTTCATGAACTCGATGAAAAACTGAACATTTCTCCTGAAATCGAATTACTGTCCGTTTTGATACTGCTGACGTACGCGCATTTCAGGGTTTAGACCTTTATCTTAGTGTTTTGATTTTATTTCCATTCAGTGGTTGACATGTTGTCAGGGATCCCATGGGACGATTTACTACTAATATAGCGTAATCAGAAAATTGTTAAAAAAAAGTAAAGTGTTAAAACATCGCCTTTGGTCTTAGATTGTGTATTTCATTTGTGTATTCTAAACGAGTATTTTGTTTATTAAAATATTTGTTAAAATATATAAAATGCAGCCTTTGGGCGTCATCTTTGCTTATATTTCATAGTGTTTAAAAACACACAAAATACAACAACAACACTATTTTATTCGGATAAAGTGGCCTGGTTAAGGTTATATCGTCCAATTAGAGCAATAATAAACCAAGTGTATATAAAATATTAAAGAAGGCATTTGGTACCTTTTTGCATCATTGGGACGAAATAGTTCATGCCAAAGGTCCGTTGACTGTCACAACAGGGAATGAGGATTCAAAAACTTGCTTCTTAATGTTTTATTTCTGCGTATTGAGCTATCTTTGAGTTGATGGCCAATTCTATTATGTTTCTGATTGTATCACACATTACGTGACTTAACACTTTTCCTTCTAGTCAAGCGCTTTTAATTATTATCTATATACTGTTCCAAGTCATCAGAACAACACTTTTATTTACAACATCAGTTTCGTGTAACTTTACCGTTCATACTATTAAGCTACATGTACACATTAATATTTATTAACAAGTTCCATAATTGGAAACAAAACCATCTTCGTTGTTTAAGCACGTACGTTTTCCTATAGAGTGTTTATTTCATTCGGAATACCTCGACATACATCTGATCTCAGAGGTTCGCAACATTAAAACTGGTAGGTTTTATTGTCTTTTCTTCAAGTCCTTTTTGTAATCTATTTCATTTATGGTATTTTTTATCAATAGATGTGACTTTGATTGTTGTGCACAACTAATAGGTACATCTTACTGAGAAACCGTTTTATCTACTCTGAATTTTGAACTGTTGCACACTTCGACTTTTGATTCATTCACAGTACAGAAGACAGTACACGGGTGGTAAATAAAGTGGTAAAAATCGATCGTTACCTTTTACTAAAATAGAATTAAGCAATCTCGTATATTACATTTGTAGTGTTCGTAGAACTTATAAGAGGTTAAAATAAATGTATCTAGTTTTAAGGGGATTCGGTTCATTCCGTTGCGTTATTCAGTAATTTGCTCGATTTTAGACGCCTGTATAAAATAAAATTCCAGTACCTATTATTTCCTATCTACATGTCAACTATGAAAAAGAAGATGGGAGTAACCATCTTCTAAGGAAGTTTATATTTCTCGTGTGCAATTACTGTTTAATAGCAATGTGACATTGTCAGTGTCAACAAAGCGAAATAGCAGTTCATAAACTGCTAACTGATCTCCTGTTTGTCTCTTAAAATTACTCCCATACTTTTATGTTTCTTGGATTGATGGTTTGTTGCTAGGAAACACTGATAAAATCAAAACAGACGAAAATACTTGTGTTTCTTGGTTTGATGGTTTTGTTGCTGTGAAACACTGGTAAAATCAAAACAGACGAAAATACTTGTGTTTCTTGGTTTGATGGTTTTGTTGCTAGGAAACACTGATAAAATCAAAACAGACGAAATTGAAACGACAGGAAAGGGCTAAGGACTACTCTGCAGAGAACTATATTCAAACACACAAGACGACACTATTCTGTTATTTAGTGTAATCAGACCTATAATATGTAATGTTTCGTTTATTCTAGGAATAAGGAGGGTTAATTACACACATTACTGGAATCTATGTTGCTTATTTAACAGCTGCAGAACTAATATGATAATAAGCATGACCTTTCAGTTCTCCATGAGTTGATGGTTCAGTTTTGGGATAATGATCTCGTAAGACGATGGTAAAGTAATAATCTGTGTGAGTGTTGTTTGGAATTATAATGGCTTTTCCTAATCGGTTTACTGACCGTTGGACATCCGCTCTAGGTTTTAACACAATATAATTCGCGGCGGATTTCCGACCGAAGTTTCCCGGGTATCGCTCGTTGGCGGTATAATCGCTTGATTGTTCATTTCCATTAGTCACGTTTTCTTGTTCGGTACGTAGTTCATATAATCACACATGCATCGAGCACGACTACGTGCTTAATCTCGACTAGATTATTTCACATGAAGGTCAAATAATCAAAGTTGCATATTCTATATTAGTTTATTTCCTACCCTTTATTTTAGAAAACGCATTTTTCAAACCTTTATCTCGGTTTGTGACATGGCCAAACATACCTGCCATACCACACGTTGAATATCGCGTTCCCAAAGTGAAGTAATGATACATAATAAGTGTTTTATTAAAATACAAAACATAGTTTCGTAAAATGATATGTTACTGCTTATAAAATTTTAACGACAGTGTTAATTTGTGTAGCTTTATTTTCCGTAGAAACATTATAGGAACTACCATTTTTATGGCATAGACATGTTGGACGTCAATTAGACTGTAAAATGAACCAGGATCTCCTGCTTAGCAGAGATTTGAGCACGCTGAGTGGTCAGTTGCTGCAAGGGAAGTTGAATGGAGTCACATTTTGGTAAGCGTTAATCAGCTATATCTAGGAATTGTGAGACATGATAGAATTCCCTGCTTTTTCATTGAGGTTGAACACATCTATTTGACTGGGATATATCAATTATTTAGACCATTTCATGGTGATTATTGAAAATGGTGTTTTGCTGATATGGTTACTATAACGACTGCTTTTTCAGTATAAATTACACACTCGTTATACTACAGGTAGCACGAGCTGGGCCTGGTTAGCTCAGTAGGTAGCACGTCTGCCAATCTATACATGGTCAATCTATACAAAGTCCGTCTATACAGGGTCAATCTATACAGGGCCAGGTCTATACAGGGTCAGTCTATACAGGTTCAATCTATACAGGGTCAGTCTATACAGGGTCAGTATATACAGGGTCAGTCTATACAGGGTCAGTCTATACAGGGTCAGTCTATACAGGGCCATTCTATACAGGGTCAGTCTATACAGGGTCAGTCTATACAGGGTCAGTCCATACAGGGTCAATCTATTCAGGGTCAGTCTATACAGGGTCAGTCTATACAGGATCAATCTATACAGGGTCAGTCTATACAGGATCAGTCTATACAGGGTCAATCTATACAGAGTCAGTCTACACAGGGTCAATCTATACTATACAGGGTAAATCTATACAGGTTCAATCTATTAAGGGGTCGTGAGTTCGAATTATCGCCCTGCCACGTTCTTGGGGGACTTTATATTAAATATTCTATTATTAAGTTTAGGTTATAAAACTGTTCATCTGACAGTCCTTTCTCTTCTTTGCTTTCGAGTTTAAGGAGAGGCTACAAAAAATGGAGCCCGGTGTTCTTGTCCAAAGTGTCAAACTAATTATGTACTTATAATTCTTGTAAATAATATATAATATATTCTATAGTATTATAATGTTACCGAACAAATGTGTATCACGGTAGAATGTGAATATATGTGATGTTTGTTTACTGTCGTTTAATGTTCTTAATATTGAAATCTATTGTATTGTAATTTGAATTTCAATATTAATGAAACACCACACGCTGTTCATCCTAGAACAAAATTGTTTTAATTTTACTTGGAAGTAATATATTGATAATTATAATTAAAAAAAAAGAGTGATTATAATATTCTATTGGATCAAATATTAATTGTTTCAAATTGTATTTTTATACACAGGTACATGTATATTCTCATTTAAATTGCAGAATATCTGTATAATTGAAGTTTAAGAGTACCTTCTGAAACAAAAATTCATAAAAAAACAAAAAAAACAAACAAAACACAACAAAAATAATTCAGTAATTTAAGCAAATATTTTGTTATGTGTGTGATGTAATATGATTGTGTTAAATAGTATACTGTTCTCTCACTGTCACCATGTATATATACGTATATTTGTACTCTCACGAGCTTAATAGCTCAATGGAATTTTGAAAAATAAAAGATATTAAAAATGTTTAGAGGGTTCTCCAAAAGCGTTTGCATGCACTATTGGACCTCTGGTCACTCATATAATACTAATATAATACTTATATATATATTTTGTATGTAAGATGATAAGATACTTATATTATCATTATTACATGCTATGTACGTTACAACTGAGCAGTTTACATATTGTATTGTTAGATCATTATTACGTGTTATGTACGTTACCGTTGTGTCGTTGACATATTGTATTGTAAGATGATTATCACATGTTGTGTACGTTACAGTTGTGCAGTTTACATATTGTAATGTAAGATGATCATCACACGTTATTTACGTTACCGCTGTGCAGTTTACATATTGCAATGTTAATTGATTATCACATGTTGTGTACGTTACAGTTGTGCAGTTTACATATTGCAATGTAAGATGATCATCACACGTTATTTACGTTACCGTTGTGCAGTTTACATATTGCAATGTTAATTGATTATCACATGTTGTGTACGTTACAGTTGTGCAGTTTACATATTGTAATGTAAGATGATTATCACATGTTATGCACGTTACCGCTGTGTAGCTTACATATTGTAATGTTAGATGATTATTATATGTTTATTCGTTACCATTGTGTGGTTTTCATATTGTAATGCTAGCTGCACAATAATGTTTGTGTTACTATTACTTCCTATCATTCTTAACTAGATACATTTTTGCAATAAATTTTTATTTTGAATTTTACATTCCCATTGAAATTTTATTCCCAGGGTTCATCTTCTAATCCTCCAAGGCGCTGTCTAATAACGTCTTACCTCTTACCGCCGAGAAGTAGCTATGACTACATACTGGACCACGGCCCATCTTTCTTGATAACAATATTTGCCGTCTTTAAAGTGTACCACTTAATACAGAAACAACACGAGTTTATCAGTACCGGATTTCAGTTGTTATGGCCAGGATGTGATAGTCACTGTTTCATATATTAGTATATAAACAATTCATTAGAGAGTCGCACAGCTGTACTGGATTATATGTTCATAGTTTGTCCGTGAAGAAAATATTCTGGATTTTATAAAGCTTCTCGCCTGCAAGTTCAAATTCAGTAAGTGATTTCCAATATTGTGTTCTGAAAGTAGTAAGGTTTAACAGCCATTGTAGCAGTAGTTTTATATTTTACTTAATACAGCGTCTTATAGTCACGGGTTTGGCCCAGACTAAGACAACGTCGTGAGCCCTTTAGCAAGGCAATTTGTCCGCATTTTTCTTTTTACTGGTTTTCTCCAGAAATAGATTAAAGGTTGTAGAGCCCATATAGTGTAACATTATTTGATCCGAGTTGGTTATGTATTATATAACAGTTCTACTTAGAAAACGATATAAAATATACAATAAATAGGTTGAACTTATGTGGATAATGGCTGGTTTGACCTCGGAAACTTGGCAAGTCCGTCCTCCTATGCTAATAAAAACATCATACAACTCGTCACTAGATATACTTCCCACACAAGTTCGATTATCTTGTAGTCATCTTTGAAATACGCTCGCATGCGGAAGGTCGTGGGTTCAATCCCCGGCCGGGTCATACCAAAACTTTAAAATGGTACTAGAAGCTTCCTCGCTTGACGCTCAGCATTTAGAGGAGAGTTTTAGGTCTGGTCAGCCCGGTGTCAGTATAATGTGACTTGGTAGGGTATCATACCATGTGTCTGCGGCATGATACTCCAGTGTGACAGCGCTTAGAATACTGTCTCAAGTAGACACCGTCGCGATATGACTTGTTGAATTGTTGAAAGCGACGCTAAACACCATACAACTACAACAACTTGAAATACGCTTACAAATGTTTAAATAACCATTGGCGAAGAAGAAACACATTATTATTGTTGTAAAACAGTCACTTAACCCAAGGGAAAACTTTCACGGGCTGAGAAAACCTGTATGGGTCAGGGTAAAAATAAGAACACTGTAGATCTCTCTGTAGCTGGGTAGGAGTCCACCAAATAGGTGTCGTGTACGTTTTAACACTTATATCTATGCGTACATTATCTATGGTTAAATTATTAACTGTTGTTTGATAGTCGCTTATTTATTTTCTCTTTAAAATAGTTTAATCGAATATTTTTGGAACAATGAAGATAATACATTACGTTAGTGAATTGGAAAATATAATAATAACATTTACATGTATGTACTTAGACAACTGCCTGCATTCTAATGGCATATTATGATAAGTGACGGCTTGTCAATAATATAGCGTAACCAGGTCCAAAAATAGAGATGTGAACTTGGTTTATTATGCTCCGCCGAAGGGGGAAGCATATAGTCGCCGCTTCGTCCGTCCGTGCGAGCGTGCGTCCCAAAGTTCTTGTTCGAGCTATTTCTCTACAACCTCTGATTGGAATTTTATGAAACTTGCTAGGATGCATCATTACCAAGTGCAGATGCGCATATCATCTTTGTGTTCCGGTTCGATGATTTTTCATGGAGTTATGACCCTTTGATTGAGTCTGTGACAAAATTCTTGTCCGGGCTATTTCTCTGCAAGCTCATTTTGGAATTTCAGGAAACTTGCTAGGATGCATCATTACCAAGTGCAGATGCGCATATTGTCTTTGTGTTCCGGTTCGATGATTTTTCACGGAGTTATGGCTCTTTGCTTCTGTTTGTGACCAAATTCTTGTCGGGGCTATTTCTCTACAACCCCATGTTGGAATTACAAGAAACTTGCTAGGATGCATCACTACCAAGTGCAGATGCGCATATTGTCTTTGTGTTCCGGTTTGATTATTTTTCATGGAGTTATGGCCCTTTGATTGAGCCTGTGACCAAATTCTTGTCCGGGCTATTTCTCTACAACCCCATGTTGGAATTTTATGAAACTTGTTAGGATGCTTCATTACCAAGTGCAGATGCGCATATTGTCTTTGTCTTCCTGTTTGATGATTTTTTACGGAGTTATGACCCTTTATTTCTGTCTGTGACCAAATTCTTGTTCGCGCTATTTCTCTACAACCCCATGTTGGAATTACAAGAAACTTGCTAGGATGCATCACTACCAAGTGCAGATGCGCATATTGTCTTTGTGTTCCGGTTCGATGATTTTTCACGGAGTTATGGCCCTTTGATTCTGTCTGACTGAATTCTTCTTCGCTCTTTCCCTACAACCCCATGTTGAAATTTTATGAAACTTGTTAGGATGCATCATCGTGACCTATTTCAAAGTATGCACAATGTATTACATCACGAAATAAAAAATAAGATACTGACTTCTCTTTAGAACTCTCACATTACTTCCCCCGTTCACTATCCTTACTATATGGTACAGAGTCAAACACTCACTTGGAGGAGCATCCATCGGATCCACCGATATTTCCTTGTTATAATAGCTGTCACTCTACAGGCAAGTGGATTTAAATAATAAAAGCTAACAATTAGGTCTTAGTTTCAGGTTTTGGATTGGAGAGGCAGTTAGAATAATTCAGGTTCAGAGTTGAGTTTGGTAGGCAGTGATATTCGGACAGGCTCTTAGGTTGTGGCTGGGGGAGGTCTGTCTGAACTATGTTTTGAAGCGTATATTGTGTTAAAGTAGTGACCATTAACGTTTAAACGAAAGTTGTAATAATGTAGAAATAAAATCAGTATAGAAAAACTCTGCGCTTCCTGTGTTAGTTCTGTGATGATGTTTGGAACATTGTGTTGATCCAGAATGGCAAGTGTGTGATGGCAATGATATGACCATCGTAGCTCATACAAAATGAAAAGTAGATATAGTTTGCTGAAATTCTGCAGTTCAGCTGGTTTTATAACATAGCATGGTCAAGTGGTAGTGCGTCCGCATTGCATACGGAAGGTCGTGCAGGTTATGCACACCGTTAGAAATATATATATATACGTTATGCAAACAAAATATATATACGTTATACACACAACCCCAAAGCGGAACCAGTTTCACAAACATTCCGAGAACCTGACGGTGTGAGTATAAGTATTGCTCAATTACTGGGGAAATCCTAAAGAGCCTACGTCATTGATTTATGTCGCGGACACGTGAACTCCTTTTCGAAGATTATTGTAAGAGGGTCTTAAGGGGAAGGTGGGAAATGTAGACTATTAAGTATATTAGAGTAGCAATATAATTTAATTATTTAAATTGTTTTATAGATGAATAATAAAGTGCATGGAGTCATTGACTTAATTACAGAGACTGGAAGGCTAATATTAATTCACCATACACGGCTGAAATTTCTGGTTGCACCTTTAGTGTTTATTGTATTGCTTTATATATCCCCACGTCACAAGTTAACTAAAGGGTCGGACTACAAGGCCCTTTCCGACAAAGTATTTGTATACAAATGTTGATTAAGATGCAGTACAATACTTTTAGCATATTTTAAGTAATGAATATGTAAGAATTATTTGATGAATTAATTAAGGAGAGAGTTACGATCAATGTAAGGGTTGAATGTCTGGCAAGTGTCTATGCATAACAAACGACCAATTAATTATCAAATTGAAATTCTGAACATGATGTGATCGAATAAAGTGATATTATCATGTTTTGTAAGCGTATCTTTTATAACTTTTTGAACCTTGGTCTGAATTTAATAAGTTTAGTACTAAATTAAGCTGATAAATTATCAAAAATGTGAACTAATTCCAATTATCAATTATTTAATATATTCTCCTGAATTTAAAATATTACAGGTTGGAAATATGGGGGGGGGGGGGGGGGGGGGGGGGGGGGGGGGGGGGTTAACAAAAAAAGGGTAGTGAAGAATCTACCCGTGTTAACAAAAACATTTTAGCAACACATCACAAGCATATAATTTTTATGTAGACAGTTCAAGAAGTAAGTTCAGTATCTGTGGGTGGCAAAATTTGATATGGATATTTGAAGAGTTTTTATTTATTACTTTAAAAATGAGCTAAAAAAGAAAGAATGATCACAAAAAATAACTTCGCGTTAAAAGTACAGTACTTAGTATTTGCATTACGAGGCCCATTTACTGGTGCAATCCGCCATTGTAAAACATCTGATTTTGAAATATACAGTAGAATCTGCATTTCGAGACCCATTTATTGGTGCAATCCGCCATTGGACATAATCTGATATAAAAAATATACAGTAGTAGGCCTATCTGCATTTCGAGGCCCATTTATTGGTGCAATCCGCCATTGGACATAATCTGATATAAAATATATAGTAGTATCTGCATTTCGAGACCCATTTACTGGTGCAATCCGCCATTGTACATCAACTGACAGCTTAGTCGTTTCGAAAGTTTGAGGGGATATTTCAATTTTGCCTTAAGAAGTGTGGTTTAAAAAATGCCAAAAATTCGGAATATTGGGCCACATCACCCAATCCTACCGCTCCGACTCCTATGTCTATGAGGATAAATATGTCTTCTTTTCGGGACCTATTTCTTAAAATAATATAATGCCTTGCATCAATACAAGTAAACTTTTTTTTTTAATTCCGTGCGCTTTATTATTAATCCATAAAATACAATTGAATAACCAAATTGTAGTTCTACTCCACATAATTAATATTTTATATTTCCCATCTCCAATCTTCCCCTTAAGAACCTCTTAGAATATTTTTCTTTCAACAAGGAGCTTCAAAGGCGGTCGCGGTAGTCTGACTGAACAGAACGCAACAACCAATGACGTAGGCGTTTCGAGCGTACAAATCAGCTGTGGTACATCAAAATCGGTAGTGAGGGCCGTGTGCAAAAAGGGTCGTGTGCATAACGTTATTTTATTACATAACGTATATATATATTTTTACCGGTGTGAATAACGTATATATATTTTGTTTGCATAACGTATATATATATTACCGCCGTGCATAACGTAGGCCTATATATATTGTGTTTACATAACGTATATATATTTTGTTTGCATAACCGTGTATATATTTTGTTTGCATAACGTATATATATTTTACCGCCGTGCATAACGTAGGCCTATATATATTGTGTTTACATAACGTATATATATTTTGTTTGCATAACCGTGTATATATTTTGTTTGCATAACGTATTATTTTGTTTGCATAACGTATATATATTTTATCGCCGTGCATAACGTAGGCCTATATATATTGTGTTTACATAACGTATATATATTTTGTTTGCATAACCGTGTATATATTTTGTTTGCATAACGTATATATATTTTACCGCCGTGCATAACGTAGGCCTATATATATTGTGTTTACATAACGTATATATATTGTGTTTACATAACGTATATATATTTTGCATGCACAACGTATATATATTGTGTTTACATAACGTATATATATTGTGTTTAGATAACGTATATATATTTTGCATGCACAACGTATATATATTGTGTTTACATAACGTATATATATTGTGTTTACATAACGTATATATATTGTGTTTACATAACGTATATATATTTTGCATGCACAACGTATATATATTTTGTTTGCACTGTGTATATATATATTTCTACCGATTTATATATAGTCATTTTACCGTATTACTGGGACCGGATCTTGTGCGCTGCCGTGTGCTTACCGTTATGGATTCGGAGATTAGAAGTTGGGGAGAGGGTGTCGTAAATTATGCCACTTTATAGTTCGACAATTTACCAAAGCCGTGATATATGTCCTGGGGTATATGGAATAATGAAATGCATGCACCAATATGCGACAATACTGATTTGTTTTCACAACTGACACCTGTGACCGGAATTTTTATATCACTAAGGGGGCACTAATTCAATATTCAATAAAGTTTACATTACTATAAAAAGTGTAAAATCAATATATCTTGCAGAAATATTGACTTTATAAGCAAGATATATATAAACTATATGTAAAATAATATAATACATATATATATATATATATATATATATATAAACTAGTGTTGAATTTAAAAAAAATGGAATGAAACAAAATCTATTTAATTTCTATCCATATATCTCATTATTCAATTGCCAAAGAATAATACTTTTTTATATCACCAGAAAGAAAATTTTATTTGCAACAAATTTTACATACACACAAAAAGTATAAATTATTTATTACTAAAAAACTGGGTGTGTAATCGGCATGTATTTTTAAATATCCCCTATGGGGATGGTGCAGAAACCTTATCAGCTGGGTATCATGGTTTACTGACATCTATTTCCTTCTACCTGTATCTGGTAGGATAGGCAATACTTCTATATCTCTATGCAGTGCATTTACTGAATTTTAGAATACAATTCATTATTGAGATATGAATAATCTTCAAGTAGTTGACCTCCACCAATTATAATCTCTTGGTTTCACATGCACCCACATGTGGGTTTAGCCCATCCTTTTATGTGAGCTGATTGCGGAAGAACGGCGGTTCGTAATTCTTGTTGTTTATATATCGTCTCCTTAATTTTTTGACATTTTCCCAGTCAAGTGTATTTATTGTGGGCATAAAAAACAACCTTGTGAGAAAATAGGTGGAGTGAAGAGGAATGCGACATTTTATCCAGAACATTTTTCAAGTAGATAACGCTTTTTTCTTGAGTACTGCACTTACAGCTTCGGGTTTTATATAGATAGCGTTAATTTTTTAGGGCCTCATGGAAGATTTATTCAAATGATTCCTCAAATGAGTTCTCTTTATTATTAATATTATTATTATTATTATTACTATTATTATTATTATTACTATTATTATTATTATTTTTTATTATCTTTTTTTTATTTTTCTTCAGTATTATGATTATTATGATTATTATGATTATTATCCGCATATTGGCAAATCTTTGACATCATTCTTGAAGGTAGTGCAACTGATATAGTGTTGGCCGCTCACGTGAGAGGTCGCGGGTTTTATCTCTCGCTCGATCCGATCGCCTCCAGAAAACAACACTTGGTACTGCTTAACGTACTCGGTAGCAATCCATAACAGAGCTCGAAGTTGTCATTGCAATCCAGTTTAAAATATCAATATTTGTTTAACACAATTCATTGGTACAGACCGTTAGCCAATATGATGTTTGATACCATTTAATTATAATGATGACACCACGTCAGCCAATACGATGTTTGATACCACCTTAACCAATGTGATGTGTTGATACCACTTTAATCAAAATGATGACACCACGTCAGCCAATACGATGTTTGATACCACTTTAACCAATGTGATGTGTTGATACCACTTTAACCAATGTGATGTGTTGATACCACTTTAACCAATGTGATGTGTTGATACCACTTTAACCAATGTGATGTGTTTATACCACTTTAATCATAATGATGACACCATGTCAGCCAATACGATGTTTGATACCACTTTAACCAATGTGTTGTGTTTATACCACTTTAATCATAATGATGACACCACGTTAAGCCATACGATGTTTTATATCAATTCATCAAATGTAATGCTTTGATACCACTATAATGATGTTTTGATACCACTATAATGATGTTGTGATACCACTATAATGACATTTTGATACCGCTGCAATGACGTTTTGATAACACTGTAATGATGTTTTCATACCACTATAATGACGTTTTGATACCACTATAATGACGTTTTGATACCACTATAATGACGTTTTGATACATACCACTTTAATGATGTTTTGATACGTTTTGATACCACTATTATGATGTTTTCATACCACTTTTACAACGTTTAATACCACTTTAACCATAATTATGTTTTGATACCTCTTTAACTATATAACCCTTATAACTAATGTGATGTTTTGATGCCGCTTTAATCTTAATTATGTTTGATACCAGTTTAACCAATGTGATGTGTTGATACCACTTTAACCAATATGATGTTTTGATACCACTCATAATCAATGTGATGTGTTGATACCACTTATAACCAATGTGATGTTTTGATAACACGTATAACCAATGTGATGTGTTGATAACACTTTAATCAATGTGATGAGTTGATACCACTTTAACCTATGTGATGTTTTGATAACACTTATAACCAATGTGATGTGTTGATACTACTTTAACCAATGTGATGTGTTGATACCACTTTAACCAATGTGATGTGTTGATAACACGTATAACCAATGTGAAGTTTTGATACTATTTTAACCAATGTGATGTTTTGATACCACTTTAACCATTGTGATGTGCTGATAACACTTATAAGCAATGTGATGTTTTGATAACACTTTAACCAATGTGATGTGTTTATAACACTTTAATCAATGTGATTAGTTGATACCACTTTAACCGATGTGATGTTTTAATAACACTTATAACTAATGTGATGTGTTGATACTACTTTAACCATTGTGTTGTGTTGATAACACGTATAACCAATGTGAAGTTTTGATACTATTTTAACCAATGTGATGTTTTGATACCACTTTAACCAATGTGATGTGCTGATAACACTTATAACCAAAGTGATGTGTTAATAACACTGTAGCCAATGTGATGTATTGATAGCACTTAAACCAATGTGATGTTTTCAGTGATACCTCTTTAACCAATGTGATGTTTTGATACCATTTTAACCAATGTGGTGTGCTGATACCACTTATAACCAATGTGATGTGTTGATAACACTTATAACTAAAGTGATGTGTTAATAACACTTTAGCCAATGTGATGTATTGATAACACTTAAACCAATGGGATGTGTTGATACCTCTTTAACCAATGTGATGTTTTGATACCACTTTAACAAATGTGATGTGCTGATACCACTTATAACCAAAGTGATGTGCTGATAACACGTATAACCAAAGTGATGTGTTAATAACACTTTAGCCAATGTGATGTATTGATAACACTTAAACCAATGTGATGTGTTGATACCACTTTAACCAATGTGATATGTTGATAACACTTTAACCAATGTGATGTGTTTAAAACACTTTAACCAATGTGATGTGTTGATACCACTTTAACCAATGTTATGTGTTGATACCACTTTAACCAGTGGGATGTGCTTTTAATCATGTTATTAACACAAATATCACAGTGTATAGCCGGATAACCTGGCGTTTTGTAAAGTAGCCGGGCTGTTAAAAATCGGTAAATGTTTCGAAACGACATATCGTTTTGAATGAATAATGGATAAAGTCTGGAATATTGATAAATAATTAGTAACAAAATATGTGCATTGGATAGAAAGGTAGAACAGATAGCCAGAGGACACGTATTAGATTATTTTACTATATCTGGATAAAGCATATTCCAAAATTATGTGGAAATCTAAAATAGAAAAACGCTTCTATCGTTTTCATATTTGATTATTCAGCCAGTGGGTGAATTACCAACACCACCAGAAGTTGATTGAACACTTATGGCAGACGACATTTCATCGTTTCCTCTACTTCAGCACGTTTTGTAAAATAATTATATATTGATAGTTTCAAACGTAAATGATTGACAACGCACAGTCTACATATTAACCAGTTGCGGGACTTGGCGCATCCATCATACACATCGTATCATCGTGAATCGTGATGACTGCTTTTAAAGGGAGTATATCAGGGGAAAACGCTATAGATGTCTTTAAAATCAAAATAATTATTAAAATAGATAAAAATCATCTTATTACCATTATTAAATAAAATCCTAATGGCTTCATATACACCAAAATATGACAAAATTGGTATCTAAATTGAAGTGATAAACTTCAAACGAAATCCCCATTCTAAAAATAGACAGCACTAAAATACTGTTTGAGGTCATTCGGACAATTTCTAAGATGAAACATTTTTTACTACGTCTACACCTGTATGACTGATCAAAGTGAAATCAAAATGAAATCATGTGACTCATTTAATACGTCACAAAATGTGTTGCAATTTTAAGCGGATAATCTATTTTAGTGTAACCTAGATACATAGCCCAAGTTAGGAAATCCCTTTTCAATTTATCATTTTGGCATGTTTAAAAAAGATATCGGTAGTCTGGGGCGGTAGTCTTACGGATAGAGTGTTGGTCGTTCACGCCAAAGGTTGCGGTTCGATCCCCAGCTCGACCTGATGCCTCTAATAAAACAACACTCAGCATGGTTCTACCCAGGAAGCGGACTCGAAAGCGGTTCATATAAGCTCTGAGCTTTCATCGCAATCGAGCTAAAATAAATTAGTATAAACTAAAAAGATATCCTTTTGGCGATATGGGAACAGTGCGTATATATAGGCATTATATATTGGAAATACATGTTGATAGTCATTTTTTTTTAAAAAAAAAACGTGATGAATTCCCTTTAAAGCACCATAACCAGCAACTAAGGATATTTTTTTATCAATAAGAATACACACCTTCTTTATAAATGACAAAGATTTTCGTAAATTCACCATCGCCTGCGGCTAATTCATAACAGACGATACATCTTTTACACGTGAATAAATTTTAAGTTATAATTACTGATCTGTAAATTAGCTCCGATGATATGTGCGCACTCAATCGTACATAATCGGCAAATGCCGTCATCCTGTGGTTCATCAATACTTTGAGTCTGAAATTTAAACTCCGACTCAAAATAACAAAAGTTTATCAGGAACAAACGCTATAAATGTCTTTAAAATAAAATGATGATTAAAATGGATAAAAAAGCATCTTATTATCATTCATAAATAAAATCCGAATGGTTTTATGTGTCAAATTCCCCAAAACATTACAAAATCGATATTTAGATTGGAGTGGTAAACTTCAAGGAATTATATAGAGATTCTATACAAATCCTTGTAAACTTGAAACGAAATCCCCATTCTAAAAATAGACAGCACTTAAATACTGCTTGACGTCATTCGGACTCTTTCTAAGATTAAATAAGTTTACTACGTGTAAGCCTGTATCAATGGTGGATCTACTCTTTAAAGAACCATGCGTAATAAACTCATTTACTCTCTTAAAAGTCATCATATTTCTACTGGAAAACATGTGTGCTCGTTCGGATGTTGTATTGCATCCCTCTAAACTGAAGTTCTGAATCCGCCCCTGTACATAACCGATCAAATTGAAATCAAAATGAAACCACATGATTCATTCAATACGTCACAAAATATGTTAAACTTTTAAGCGGAGAATCTTTTTTAGTCTAACCTAGGCGCGCAGCCAAAGTAAAGAAGTCCCATTTTAATATATTATTTTTGCATGGCATATTTAAATATATCATTTTGGCAATACAGTGTGTATATATAGGCATAATATATTTGGAAAAAATAAGTTTTTAACCAATTTTAAAATTTTAAAAAATCCTGACAAATTCCCTTTAAGACTCAGAATAGTTTTATTAAGCAAGCAAATTACTATATTCACGGGCTTTGTGTAATATAATAATCGCTTTTTGTCAAATCACAATTTGCAAACAGGATAATAAATGTATTGAAACCGTACAAATGAACGCAATTTGACATTTAGTGTTTTACTTCTAAAGTGTGTGTGTGTGTTTTGGAATACGAATATGTGGATAATAATAGTGTAAAAACGACATATTATATTAGATTGTATTAGAATACCTGGATTTTTGGAATGTGAATATATTACGTACAACGAATATTTGTGATTTCTTTTCCGCATACGTAATGTACGTGATCAAGCGTGCTGATGCAATGAGCGTTGTTTTATTAAGAGTGAGTATATGTTGTAGACGTTGATCAAGTTGAAGACAATAAATAAATGTATTATATTGAAAGTCACATACAGCAAATACAACGACACATCCATTTCTATCAGTTTTAATTTATTTTAAAGTCACACAGTTTGTAATAAAAATAGTTTAAAAAATATAAAACATAATCAAAGTCACAATATTGCATCTAAGTTAGTAGATGATACACCAAAATCACAGTATTGTATCTGAGTTGGTAGATGATTCACCAAAATCACAGTACTGCATCTAAGTTGGTATACGATTCATCAAAATCACAGTACTGCATCTAAGTTGGTATACGATACATCAAAATCACAGTACTGCATCTAAGTTGGTATACGATTCACCAAAATAACAGTACTGCATCTAAGTTGGTATACGATTCACCAAAATCACAGTATTGTATCTACGTTGTTATACGATTCACCAAAATCACAGTACTGCATCTAAGTTGGTATACGATTCACCAAAATCACAGTATTGTATCTAAGTATGTATATGATTCACCAAAATCACAGTACTGTATCTGAGTTGGTATACGATTCCCCAAAATCACAGTACTGTATCTGAGTTGGTAGATGATACACCAAAATCACAGTATTGTATCTGAGTTAGTAGATGAAACACCAAAATCACAGTACTGCATCTGAGTTGGTAGATGATACACCAAAATCACAGTACTGTATCTAAGTTGGTAGATGATACACCAAAATCACAGTACTGCATCTGAGTTGGTAGATGATACACCAAAAGCACAGTACTGCATCTAAGTTGGTATACGACTCACCAAAATCACAGAACTGTATCTACGTTTGTATACGATACACCAAAATCACAGTACTGTATCTAAGTTGGTAAATGATTCACCAAAATCACAGTACTGTATCTAAGTTGGTATACGATTCACCAAAATCACAGTACTGCATCTAAGTTGGTAGATGATACACCAAAATCACAGTATTGCATCTAAGTTGGTATACGATTCATCAAAATCACAGTACTGTATCTAAGTTGGTATACAATTCACCAAAATCACAGTACTGTATCTAAGTTGGTAGATGATACACCAAATCACAGTACTGCATCTAAGTTGGTATACGATTCATCAAAATCACAGTACTGCATCTAAGTTGGTATACGATTCATCAAAATCACAGTACTGTATCTAAGTTGGTATACAATTCACCAAAATCACAGTACTGTATCTAACTTTGTATACGATTCATCAAAATCACAGTACTGCATCTAAGTTGGTATACGATTCATCAAAATCACAGTACTGCATCTAAGTTGGTATACGATTCATCAAAATCACAGTACTGTATCTAAGTTGGTATACAATTCACCAAAATCACAGTACTGTATCTAAGTTGGTAGATGATACACCACATCACAGTATTGTATCTAAGTTGGTAGATTGAACACAAAAAGCACAGTACTTTATCTAAGTTGGTAGATGGTACACCAAAATCACAGTACTGCATCTAAGTTGGTAGATTGTACACCAAATTCACAGTACTGTATCTAAGTTGGTAGATGATACGCCAAAATCACAGTACAGTATCTTAGTTGGTAGATGATAAACCAAAATCACAGTACTGCATCTAAGTTTGTATACGATTCACCAACATCACAGTACTGTTTCTAAGTTGGTAGATGGCACACCAAAATCACAGTACTGTATCTAAGTTGGTAGATGATACACCAAAATCACAGTATTGTATCTGAGTTGGTAGATGAAACACCAAAATCACAGTACTGCATCTGAGTTGGTAGATGGTACACCAAAATCACAGTACTGCATCTAAGTTTGTAGATGGTACACCAAAATCACTGTATTGCATCTAAGTTGGTAGATGGTACACCAAAATCACAGTACTGTATCTACGTTGTTATACAATTCACCAAAATCACAGTACTGCATCCAAGTTGGTAGATTGTACACCAAAATCACAGTACTGTATCTAAGTTGGTAGATTGTACACCAAAATCACAGTACTATATCTAAGTTGGTAGATGGTACACCAAAATCACAGTACTGCATCTAAGTTGGTAGATTGTACACCAAAATCACAGTACTGTATCTAAGTTGTTAGATGATACACCAAAATCACAGTACTGCATCTAAGTTGGTATACGATTCATCAAAATCACAGTACTGTATCTAAGTTGGTATACAATTCACCAAAATCACAGTACTGTATCTAAGTTGGTAGATGATACACCAAAATCACAGTATTGTATCTAAGTTGGTAGATTGAACACAAAAATCACAGTACTATATCTAAGTTGGTAAATGGTACACCAAAATCACAGTACTGCATCTAAGTTGGTAGATGATACACCAAAACCACAGTACTGTATCTAAGTTGGTAGATGATATACCAAAATCACAGTACTGTATCTAAGTTGGTATACGATTCACCAACATCACAGTACTGTTTCTAAGTTGGTAGATGGTACACCAAAATCACAGTACTGTATCTAAGTTGGTAGATGGTACACCAAAATCACAGTACTGTATCTAAGTTGGTATACGATTCACCAACATCACAGTACTGTTTCTAAGTTGGTAGATGGTACACCAAATCACAGTACTGTATCTAAGTTGGTAGATGGTACACCAAATCACAGTACTGTATCTAAGTTGGTAGATGGTACACCAAAATCACAGTACTGCATCTAAGTTGGTAGATGGTACACCAAAATCACTGTATCGTAGTTGGTAGATGGTACACCAAAATCACAGTACTGCATCTAAGTTGGTAGATGGTACACCAAAATCACAGTATTGCATCTAAGTTGGTAGATGGTACACCAAAATCACAATACTGTATCTACGTTGTTATACAATTTTCCAAAATCACAGTACTGCATCCAAGTTGGTAGATGGTACACCAAAATCACAGTACTGTATCTAAGTTGGTATACAATTCACCAAAATCACAGTACTGTATCTAAGTTGGTAGATGATACACCAAAATCACAGTATTGTATCTAAGTTGGTAGATTGTACACCAAAATCACAGTACTATATCTAAGTTGGTAGATGATACACCAAAATCACAGTACTGCATCTAAGTTGGTAGTTTGTACACAAAAATCACAGTACTGTATCTAAGTTGTTAGATGATATACCAAAATCACAGTACTGTATCTAAGTTGGTAGATGATACACCAAAATCACAGTACTGCATCTAAGTTGGTAGATGGTACACCAAAATCACAGTATTGCATCTAAGTTGGTAGATGGTACACCAAAATCACAGTACTGTATCTAAGTTGTTATACAATTCTCCAAAATCACAGTACTGCATCCAAGTTGGTAGATGGTACACCAAAATCACAGTACTGTATCTAAGTTGGTATACAATTCACCAAAATCACAGTACTGTATCTTAGTTGGTAGATGATACACCAAAATCACAGTATTGTATCTAAGTTGGTAGATTGTACACCAAAATCACAGTACTATATCTAAGTTGGTAGATGGTACACCAAAATCACAGTTCTGCATCTAAGTTGGTAGATTGTACACCAAAATCACAGTACTGTATCTAAGTTGTTAGATGATACACCAAAATCACAGTACTGTATCTAAGTTGGTAGATGATACACCAAAATCACAGTACTGTATCTAAGTTGGTAGATGATACACCAAAATCACAGTACTGCATCTAAGTTTGTATACGATTTCCCAAAATCACAGTACTGTATCTAAGTTTGTAGATTGTACACCAAAATCACAGTAATGTATCTAAGTTGGTATACGATTCACCAAAATCACAGTACTTTATCTAAGTTAGTACATGATACACTAAAGTCACAGTACTCTATCTAAGTTGGTATACGATTCACCAAAATCACAGTACTGTTTCTAAGCTATTAGATGATGCACCAAAGTCACAGTACTGTATTTAAGTTGGTATACGATTCACCAAAATCACAGCTCTGTATCTAAGTTGGTATACAATTCACTAAAATAGCACATACAAAGACTATTTTCGAATAAACTTAGATAATAACACTGTCCGTCAAATATCGGATAATGTCCAAACATATACAGACGGAAAATGTCCTCTGGAATAACAACAAAAGTGCTGTCATGAGATGACCGACAAATTGAGCTTAGAAAAAATATATGCTGTGTAAAGATCCTTTCAACAATAAAAGTCTGCACGGTTATAAGTTTATTGTACTTTTTAATCAAAATAACGAAGCACAAGCACACTTGTAGTTCCTTTACAAAGATATACGTGTTTTGATTATGGAGCTGTAGAGTTTAAAATTCGTTTTAAAGTGATTTAGGCATAGTACCACCTTTGCGAAAAGGAAGTGCTTCCGTGGGGTTGTCGCATAATGACGGTTTACGAATAATCCTCATTTCTTCTTCTTTAAAAATGCATTTTCCTTATTTTAATGCTCATTGATTTATTTGAATGGCATTATTGATGTATTTTGAACATTTTGATAGCATTGTCATGTTTGAATTGTGAATTTAGAAAAAAAAATATGCTTGGAAATTGGGGTTTCGGAAATCTACTTTCACTTTGTCACCAGTGTACCGTGACACTGAGGCAGAAAAAATCTCTTATATGACACATGACCCCTAATTTTCTCATCATATTTTGATAGTGCAGAGGTTGACAAACCGTAAAATGTAGGTTTCACTTCTTCATTTGGGTTTCTCTATGAATGACAAGCCTTCAAACTTTTACTATTTACTATAGAATAAAGAACAAAAAGTCAATGGTGGGTTAACACCTTTATTTTTGCGGAAAATGGCGGGTACTATCATAACGTGACATCCTATGACGCGGTCATAACTAACGTGTATAGACGACGCGTTCCCAGATAACAGATTCACCTCTCCGTGCTCGCCTCCTCATGCCATCGGCAAGACGTCAGATCCAAGTCTGTGGTCAGTTTTGTTATTCTCGGTGCAAAAATTGTGCCATTTATTGCCGGTTGATTACTGATTGGTCCAGCTTCTGTATCTTGCAAACACAGAATTTTAGAGTTTGCAATTGTGGTCACGTTTAAAAGTGGAGAAAAATCCGGTGTGCTTAATTTTTTGTCCAGGTATATTAAGTACACAAAGTTAAAAACTCTTACGGTTTTCCTATTTTAGTGGTAAAGTAGACAGGCAGTGACAACATCCTAAACTCAAGATTTTGTGAAGTTAATTGATCTATTAACTTCGTCCCTTAAATACTAAAATTGTTTGGTTTGAACCTGGATAATCCGGCCCCACTCAAAAAGGCCATGGGAGAATCCGGTCCCAAGATTATCCGCACCTTTAGAATCCGGCCCCATTTAGCATGGTCAATCCTATATTTACTAGGATTCAGTCATTTTAAGATCCAAATTACCTGCTTCGCTTACAGAACTAATCGAAAAAATTGCGATTCTATTTGGGCATTCAATCGTACATACGCGGCCATGCCGTCATCCTGTGTGATTAGGACCTAAATTCATCAATGTTTTAACCCTTTACTTCATATAGACGCCTTGGATACCTCTAATATTGAAAGCATTAATTCACCACGTATCAGCAATGGGTGAATTATGTTTATATTAACTGACAGAGTGGAAAAACAGTGCAGGAAGTGTTCAGATTGCTCGTTACTAGCAATCTGAACTCTTCCTTCACTGTTTCAAAGGCCTTCTATGATTGGTGCGGGAAAACACGTATCTATGGGTAAAGGGTTAAGTCTGTCATTTAGACTCAAATATAAAAAAATATATGATTCAGATAAGTTTTATTAAACGAGTAAATTACTATATTCATTTGCTGAAACAACCAGTTTTTAATGATTATTAACAGCAATCAGGATCACGTTTAATAATAGTTTGTATGTTTACATTGTTTATTGGAGAGAAACTGTAACTACGGTTATTATAACTTGTAGTTCAATCCATTTGCTTATGTTATATGAGTTGTTATCATTTTAGTTCATTTGTATAGATTTGTATATGTAACATACGTAATAAAATATGTTTAAATTAAACTACGAACATGTAATATTTGATTCTCAAACTCAAAATTATTTATGTATTAAGGTCCTGTGGCGTCCGCGATAGATCTCAAAGGAATAAGCAAAGTATATAATTCTCATTGTTTTCTGTTTTCAAAGGCAAACATTTTTCTGATTTACCATTAAACTTGAAACTTGGAACCGGCCATGTTTCCGCTAACTCAGACAGTTAAAGTGGTACATTAAATCTGATTTAAACTAGTCCATACATAATGTAATAATGATTTCCACTAACTGATTGTTAGACACGTTTGTTTGTGACTTTGAAATAATCATTTAAAATGTGTATGATGTGTTAAATATTCAAGAAAAATCGTTTCCCCCTATTATAAATATGTCACTTTAGTGTGGTAATGGTGGTAACCATGTATGGTTCAACAGGGTGCCAACTGTGCGATGGCAAGACTTGGTGGTGATGGTGGTTTTGGTTTTTGATATGTATGCTAAATTGTTGTTTATTGTTTTGGCACACGGAGAAAGAGCCTGGAATATTCTTTCCTGTTGCCGTCATATAACTTACATGTGTTGGTACGCCATAAACTCAGATTCATTTTTTCCGTGTTGAGCGCGTAGACTCACCAATTGGCAATGCATTTGCTGATACCGTGCGTTTCATGGATATCTCTATAATAGTAATATTTATGACCCACATGAGACAGATATAGTCACATACAATGTATATATATACATAAGAGAGATGATAAAATTAATACACCCAAAACAATGCTAAATTCTTCAGAAAAGGTTTTAAAAACCTGAGCGCTTTTGGAATATATCATTCCTTCTTTATTGGATGGAAAAGAAATAGATTTATAATGACAATGTTTTGAAATGTAAAATAACGATTACCATGATACAAACATGGCAATCTAAATTGTGAAAACGTTCACAAAATATTCAGATGCGCATAGTATAAAGCAAACTATCATTTTATAGACAATAGACAATATTTTATTTGAGTAATGTAGGCCTCTGGCCCATATACATTTTTAAACACATGGTAAACGTGGAATCTAAACAAATAAACATTCATAATACGAACAATTATAATTTCAATACAGTTTTGATATGATGAATGCAATATATTTATATATATATATTGTTAATTTTTAACATATTGACCTGTTCTGTTGTTTTGCTCGTGATCAATGTTTGTGTCTATCTATTCAAATATTGAAAAAAGAAAAAAGGTAAAACACAATTTCTAGATCTAATTCAAGTCATTTTGTTTTAAGTCATTTTGTTTTAAGATTGGAGGTAAAGAGTTCTTTTATTAAACATCTCAAATACAAACTTTGCCAGTTTGATTATCTTGTCAGAATTGGCTTGTACTCATCAAACTGTAGAATTCATATACATTATGGTAGTTGTGATCGTAATAGTTAATAATATCAGCAAGATATTGGTTACGTAGATCGTTATAAAAGGTACATGTCATGACAGCGTGAAATTCATCTTCTATTTCTTGTGAGTTACACAAATACATACTCTATCAGCATAAGTAACATTTGTATGTCTCCCTGTTTCAACAAATAACGAATGTTTTGAACAACGCAGTTTGAGAGTGCAATTTTATATTTTAAAGGGGATTTTCAAAGTAAGGTATTGCTCAACGTTTTAGTCTTACATGTACATGCGACACTTAAATATGTCATGTTGATCAACTGAGCCAAGTGTCTTTGAAATTTATCCATAGGTGGCAAAGTTACAGATCGGACAAGAAACCTCAAACAGACTGAAAGTGTTGTCAAACAAAGTTAAATTGTGACCTTGAACATTGAAGTGGGAGTCTGGGTATTAAGCGCAACAGTTATGTTGATCATTTGTAGCAAGTATTTAAAAAATCTATCTATGCATGACAAAGTTACTGGCCGGACACAAAATCTCACAGAGACTGAAAGTGTTGTCAAACAAACTTGAAGTGTGACCTTGAGCTTTGAGGTACGCATGAGGGTCTTACACGTGACACGTTGTCATGTCAAGCTGATAAATTGAGCCAAATGTTTTTTAAATTTATCATAGGTGACAAAGTTACAGACCGGACACCAAATATCAATCAGACTGAAAGTGTCATCAAACAAAGTTATATTGTGACCTTGACCTTTGAAGTGGTATTTTGGGTGTAACCACGCAACACATCGTCATGTTATGTTGATCAATTGTGGCTAGTATTAACAAAATTCATCTATGCATGACAAAGCTACAGACCAGACACGAAATCTCAAACAAACTCAAAGTGTGACCTTGACCTTTGAGGTACGGGAATGGGTCTTACTCGCACACATGGTCATGTTATGTTGATCATTTATAGCAAGTATTTATAAAATCCATCAATGCATGACAAAGTTACAGGTTGGACACGAAATCTCACACAGACTCAAAATGTTGTCAAACAAACTGAAATTGTGACCTTTGAGGTACAGGTGTGGGTCTTACTCGCGACATGGTGCATGTTATGTTGATCATTTGTAGGAAGTATCATTAAAATCCATTTATGCATGACAAAGTTACAGGCCTGACACAAAATCTCACACAGACTCAATGTGTTGTCAAACAACTGAAATTGTGACCTTGACCTTAGAGGTATAGGTGTGGGTCTTACTCGTGACATGTCATCATGTTATATTGATCATTTGTAGCTAGTATCATTAAAATTCATCTATGCATGACAAAGTTACAAGCCGGACACGAAATCTCACACAACTCGAAGTGTTGTCAAACAAACTCAAATAGTGACCTTGACCTTTGAGTTATGGGTGTGGTCTTACTTGTGACACGTCGTCATGTTATGTGATCATTTGTGGCAAGTATCATTAAAATCCATCTGTGCATGACAAAGATACAGGCCGGAAACGAAATACCAGACGGAAGGACGAACGGATTTTTTGGAGGGGCATAAAAAAACATTCATTGTACATGTATATGATATTCATGAATGGCAATGAAATATAGATGACTATATTTATAAACTGTAATATTAAATAACATACTTGTACAAAATCCTGGAGAATAGTACCCTGTCTTACATGTACATTAATATTTATCTTGAGGGTCTAGTGTTTACAAAGGTGGTTAGACGGACTCTACGAGCTGTTCTAGCCTTCAGTCAATAGCTATAAATGAATTAAAATTTATATGAATTTATTTTAAAAGAATGATTGTGAAACAAGAGGACAAAAAATTATTTTGACAAAAGCATTAGATGCACAAGAATCCCCTTCAGTTGTATAAATTATGTAGTGGTTACTAGGATATGAG